>JAHKKF010529300.1:66160-109274 GCA_019740295.1 Labeo calbasu | reverse complement strand
AGCGGGGATAGAGAGATGTCGCTGCATGGTATAGCAATTTAATTTCTGTTTATTTAAATGGTCGTCGGGGGCCCCAGGCATTTGCCTGCCCCATTGCTACGCCTCTGCATTTATCGAACTCTTCATATCGTTTTATCGAGGAAAATTACATCGCGATAATTATCGTTATCGAATTATCGCTCAGCCCTAAGTTTACCCTTTGTGCTTGTTATCATGTCTGCCAAAGAAATAAATTACAGTTTACCCCTCGTGCTTGTTATCATGTCCATCAAAGATATAAATTGCAGTTCACCCCTCATGCATTTTATGTCTATCAAAGATATAAATTATACAGTTCACTCATCGCACTTTATCATGTCCATAAAAAACTTAGGCAGGCTGTCGGTTGGAATATCGGATTAAAAAAAAATAATAATAATAAAAAAAATAAATGAGAACACTGATGTAGCACACTCATGGGCATCAATCACTTCACTGAATACTTGCCAGCTAAAATATAAGTATAATCTTGCAAACCATCTGTTAGCAAATTCACATTATTTTAATATCACAACATTATTGTCTTTCAAAAAATAACATGTTTAACACACAGTAGTATTTACGAGAAGCTTGCAGAGGTCCAGGGAGTGCACATTTTTCTTTGAAAACCCACATTAATGAATGTTTTGACTACATCTGCGCTTTCCGAGAAGAAAGGGTAAATGGCAACCTGACCTACTTCAACATGTTGTCAGTCAATGATAATGCACTTTATACATAATGCACGTGAGCATAAATTTGTCCTTTACTTGCTGAAATTGACAGGTGATTTTTATTTTATTTTATTATAATCATAATAATTTAAAATGTAATCATGTCAGGTAACAGTTTGCAGGATATTGTTTCAGTTTAACTAATCATGGCATGCATTTGAGACTTGCCAAATAAAAAGTATTAAACATTAAAGGGTTAGTTCAACCAAAAATTGAAATTCTATCATTAATTACTCACATTCATGTCGTTCCATACCCGTAAGACCTTTGTTTATCTTCGGAACACAAATTAAGATACAAATTAAGATTAATGTGTGGTGGTACTGACACAGAAGAGAAGAAATTGTTGAATAAAGTTGTTATTTTTTATTTTCTTTGCACACAAAAAGTATTCTCATAGCTTCATAACATTATGGTAAACTACTGATGTCACATGGACTATTTTAATGATGTCCTTACTACCCTTCTGGGCCTTGACCATGTCAGTTGCATTGCTGTCTGTGCAGGGTCAAAAAACTCTTAGATTTCATTAAAAAATATCTTAATTTGTGTTCCGAAGATGAACAAAGGTCTTACGGGTTTGGAACAACATGAGGGTGAGTAATAAATGACACAATTTTCATTTTTGCGTGAACTATCCCTTTATCAAAAACTGCTGTTTGTGCATTAAGATTACTTCAGTGAGAACAGCTCATTTTTACGGGACTTGTTACAGCCTTGCTGATGGTGATTCACTTGACAGAATTAGGCACAAGTAACTTGAATAGTTCTGAGGGGCCAAACCTACGTAATAAAAGAAATAAAGAGTTACAGACTGAAAAAAAACCTTCTTTTACTTTCTCCTTTAAAAGAAGGCCAAAGGCAGTCAGTCATGATACTGAGAGCTGTAACAGCTGAAATACAAGAGCTCATTGTTGTGGAAATATGTAGTGGTCTTCAACTAACTTGGCTTCTACTGTCTGTGTCTGAAAAGTGTGTGAGAATGCTTCATTGTACATAAAAAAAATGGACACACTGAAACTTTCACAACTCTAAACTCTCTCCCCAGTGAAACTAAAGAGTGGTTTATTTGAGACTTTGTCACCTCATAAAGATAAACACATTTGGCAGATGCTTTTATCCAAAGGGATTTATAACATATTCAAGGCATACATTGTATAAGTCCATGAATTCCCTGAGATTCAAACCCATGAACCTGCATTGCTAGCAGCATGCTGTACTGTCTGAGCTACAGTAACACCAACAATAGCCACTCAGACATGGTGAGCTAAAACAGAGGAAGTAACCTTTACTATTATTACCCATCACCAGTTGAAATAACGTTAAGAACAAAACAGGTTAAAGTTCATGTAGCACCTGCTGCTCTACAGATATTTATGAAAAATTCAAACTTTACAAACAACTGACTTAAGTTTCCTGATCATTTCTGAAGTTTTAGTGCCTTTTACATGAGGTCCTTTTACATTCAGAGAATTTACACTGAAGTCTTGGTCTGAATCTAATTTTATTGGGTTTACGTTTATTGAACCTTTAGACAAAAAAAGTTTGCATATGTGTTTTCATTTTTGTCTCATATTTGATACATCAGGCTTTTATGGGTCATATAGTATGATATTGGTTATGGAGCTCAGGAAAAAACTGAACAAAAATATGTAATTTGGTGCATAAGGTACTATTTATATGGCCATAAGTAATACTGTTTTGATTTTAATTGAATTTAATGAGATCTTTGTCAATTGTCATTAAACATCTCCTAAAAATGTCTTAGTTTTTATGATCAGATCAGTAGTTTTTATTTTGGGGGAAAACACAATCCAACGCAAAACGATGATGATTGAGAGATTTGAGCGATGGACGAATAAATGTTTAAATGTTATTTTATACATAAATTATATTTATACATTACATACATTCTTATTTCTCAATAACTAAATAAATTAATTAATTAATTAAAAAAAAAAAACAATTATGGGTAATCAAGTAAACTCAAGTTGCCGAAGTTGCTTCAGTCCAGTAAATGTTCATCTTGAAAGATTAATAATAAGATAAAAGTTATTCCAATGTTATAAAATTTATTTATGATTTTACAGCAAAAAGGCATGTGTATTACTACCTAAAAGGGATCATTTTTAGATAAAGTCCTTTTATTGCTAAAGAAAATAAATAAATACAAATTTGGGCAAAATGTATATAGACATTTGATCACGATGATCATTTAGAAACCTTAGAAATGTGATACAGTGGGCATTATAGGGTTAAAGGTATGGTGGAACATGAAAATGAAAATGAAAAAAAAAAGAAGAATGACATTTTGATGTAATTTTGTTTATATGATGAGACTCATGCATGCTTAGTACTTCTTTCTTAGAAATTCAGGTTTTTCACAAAGAGGGTCACATTTAAAATGTAAAATTAAAAAAAGCTTTATAACTTCTTCATTTAACTGTGAACATCCTTCATACTCCTAGACTCCCACCTCTGAGAAACAACTGTGTGAGTGACCTGTTAAACCTTTAGTTTCCACACACACAGAGATGCAGTACACACTCATCTGACTTGCACACAGGCATGTGACTTTTTGCCTGTTAAGAGACAGCAAACATCTCTATACTGGGTCATGTCATCTGAACAGGAAACAAATTCACAGTAAATGACTGAGAAAAAAAACATCTTACTACATTAGATAGACATTGCAAAATGTTTCACCTGACTTTAGAATTTAAAACTGTTATTATACAAGAGTCCAAACAGCTTGTTAAATAATAGCCTTTAATGGGTGAAGTTATCAAACATTGACCAAACACATTTATCTTCAGGTTTACTCATTTACATAAAAGGAAGGTGAAATGTCAAGATTAAATATGACTCACTGTATCCATATGACATTTTAAATATATATTTAAAAATTCTGTATATTTTAAAGTAGGTCAAGTTCTGTAAACTTCACCCATGACAGGGCCAGTTCTTAAATATACCATCTGAATAAGGAACAAAAAGTGCTGACATTCCCAAAAATAAAAAAAAGGCCATTACTATCACTGTGAGAAAGCAGTTCTGAGATAAAAATCAGGGGGGGAAAACAAATACCAACAAATGAAGCAGAGAATTTAGAAAGCACACAAAAGAATAACACAGATATGATTAAAATAAAATCGTCTGATTATAACAGTGTGTTTATTTAGTTCGAAGGTCAGCTGACTCGATATTCTTTTTACATACAACTTTTGCAGAACACACTAATAACGTGTTCTTGTATTTTTGTGCTCTGTTTTACTAAATAAAGTGTAAAAGTAGCCCACCTGCAGTGTCCCATATAGAAATGTTGTAGGGTCCCCACTGTTTGAGGAAGAACGCCCCTCCGACTGTGCTTATAGTATCCTTAAATTTCCTCTCCGTGTATCTGTGGAGGAGAGAAGTCTTTCCCACGTTCATGTCCCCCAGAATGACGACTTTCACGTCGGGTTTCTTGGTCCTTGCGGCTTGAGACATGTCTCCAAACACATGCCACTCACGCAAACTCAACTCTTACAAGTAAAATCGCCATATATAAACAATCCAGCTATCGGTATCTGCGTTTTAAAGGCATGATCTTATTGCCTCCAGTCTGACAAGTTTTGTACAAGATTTGGCCGAATAAACCCCATTCGTGTGTGTTGGAAAAATTCAACAGCACATTTTTTCCGTAATATAGTTGTTAACAACGCCGATTTCCTAACTACAGAAGTTTCAAGTGGGGTTTAACAGTAGTGCTGATCCGATTCGTCAATGAATCATTCCTAAGAGTCAAATCTTTTTTGTGAATTGGCTGAACAAAGCCTTCATGAATGATTCACCCAATCACTTCGAGCGATACTCGAGGGAAAAACTACTAAAGCTCCATTTAAAATGAATTCTAGTATTGTTTGATGTAAATGTTAATTATATTTATGACGTATTTTTTTATCATTTGAATAAGGACTGCAACATAATAAAACTGAAAACTAAAAAGGTTTATTTGAACATTTAAAAGTACGCTGGGATATTAGAAATCATATGATGACGTATGTACACCTTGGAGTTAAAAAAAATCACTGAATCACTTTTGTAACTTACACTGTTCAAAAGAACCGATTCGTCGCAATGAATCAGACGTCCAATCCAACAGTGGCGGGCGGGGCAAATTTAACTTCAGTGCCAACGTCACAGGAAGTAAACAGTAAAGGCGGGGCTAGATAAATATCGCCGTTAATGCCGTTTTCAATACTATTGTAATCAGTCTTCGCTACACTGAGTAGCATTGCTTGGGTTTATTTTATGTCAAACGTGGACTGAATTTTGCTTATGTCATCACGCATAAGCGGCAAAGCAGAGCGTCAGCGGAAGTCTGTTGATTATAGAGGGAGGACAATTCCACTGTTTGTGACTGATCGAGTGAAGTCGAGTAACACAGACCTATAATCAGAATAAATCTTGAACTTTGTTCCTGTTATCTGACTGGATACTGCAGCTAATCCCCGTACAAAGCTCCAGAGCTCTCACACTCTTCCTGAACAGTGTTTGTTTACCCGTGAACTTGATGAATCTTCTCAAACGTGCTACCTTCATTTTCTCTGAACAGCCACTAAGTCTGGCAATTGGTAAGATCGGAGTTTATCAAACTATAAGTAGGTTGAGAAGAACGGAATGCATGGACTTAAATGTACACTTCTCGGCGTGGTAACTGTAACCATTGCAATTGCAGCAGTGCTGCTGTATGATAAAGGTAAATGCAGAGTCTAGTGCCAGATGATATACATGCAGTGGGGTCCAAATGCTTCCAAACTCTGATTTAATGCATTTTTAGTGTAAATTAAAGTACCAGCGCAACATTTTGATTGAATTTAACCAGTTTGTACATATGGGACATCCAGTAACGTTACATTCCAGAGGAGTTCACGTGTTACAGATTTATTTAGATTTACATAACGTTGTCATCGTGCAGCATCTTATATAGGTTTTATATTTATTGTGATTTTTTTCAAACTTTAAACAGCATATGGTCAGGTATAAGTCGAGTCGCATGTTTTCACACTGTAAGTTGTTGACCGCACTGTATTTTGTAATTGTATTGTCGGTTTTTTGTTGTTTAGTTATTTGACTCAAACCCTCAATCGTAATTCACATTTCTAAGCTCTGTTCTCAACAAGCTGAGCTTACGAAGTGTAACTGTTGTTTCATAAATGTAGTTTTGGAGACATTCTCGAAGCTGTTATACTGTTTTCATCGCTGAGCCGTGAAGCGCACGGTTGTGGTGACGTAGTACACACGATTGCGGTGACGTTCTCACTGTTGTTGGCGCGGTAAACACTGGCGAAGTTCTAAGCAGCTTTGCATAAAGCAGCTCAGTTAATCTCGGCGATTCGGCGAGGCCTTTGTCGCTATGCGCTCGGAAACTGCATGAAACGTCGTCGAAGCAAGGCCTATAACTCGCCGCCTGATCGATGCGAAAGCGACTTGGATTCGGGCTCGGTTGCTTCGACCATCATGTTAGTGAATGCAACGCGCGGTTTCCTGTGGTCGGACATGGAGACCAGAGCGCTGTTGAATATCTGGGGTGAGCACGACGTGCAGACGGCGCTGGACGGAAACTTTAGGAACAGCCACGTTTACCGAGACGTCGCGAACCGTTTGTGCGAACTGGGCTTCGATAGGACACCAGACCAATGCAGAATACGGGTTAAGAGCTTAAAGAGGCAGTATTACCAAGCGAAGGAGGGATCCAGGAAAAATGGGCAGTACCACAAGATGTGCAAGTTCTACGACGAGATGGAGAGGATATTGAGCAATAGATCCTTAGTAGAGAGGCAGGATATTGATAGTGTTGCTGTTGGGGGAGATGAAACGATGGATGAAGATGCTGAGAGTACTGAACTCTTGCAGGAAGCTCACATGGATGGCAGTGGTGAATGCTCCTTTATGGAGCATCCGGTCAAAACTGAGTACCCATCCTGCCCCATTCCGGTGACAGTGGGAGGCATGAGTATGTCAACTTATTCTGATCCGTCAGAAAGCAATGATCTGCCATCTTAAGCCTAATCAGTCTGCTTACCCATACCTGTGTGCGTGTTAATATCCGTCTGTGTTCTTCTTTCAAAGGTTCGTTTCCAAGCAAGCAGAGCAGCCTGACGAAGACCAACCCGCCCGCGACCTCGTCCAGCAGGCCACGGAGAAGCAAGAAGCGCTTCGCGAACATGTCGCTAGAGAAGCTGATGGAGAAGTTCTTGGAGCAGAGCATGGAAGCCGAAGACAACTTCTACAGACTTGAAGAGCAGCGTCTTCAGGCTGAGGATAAGCGCAGAGAGGAGGAACATTCCAGAGAGCTGCAGATGCTACAGATGTTGGGCCAGATTTTCGCTGGCATTAACACACCCTCTACTGCATCGCAGGCCACTCCTCAGCCCTCTTGTATCCCTCAGACTAACCCCAACGTACCCCTCACGCGTCCCCCTTTTGGGAATCGTAACCATCCGCCTGCCTTGACCGAGTTTGCCAGCCACAGCCAACCAGCTGGCCCAGGTCTGCTCATGGAAGAGGGTGAAACTCAATGTTCGTGTAGAGTTGCCTTTTGTTTTGAATTTCCATTTGTTATAAAGTCATAAACCGCCGTTTAACCCAATGTTTTACTGCTAAAACTCCTTGAATAGGGTAGTTTTCACAAGGATGGAAATTCTGATGTTATTTTTATTATTATATATATTATTTTTCTTTTACTGGAGAACAAAGAGATTTGAAAGAGCTTTAAAACAGGTATTTTGGTCTGTGTACACTGGGGTCATTCATTTCTGATTTACATTTATGCATTTGGCAGACATTTTTTATCCAAAATGACATTCACATTTTTCCAGTGCTTGGGAATCCCTGAGGATCGAACCCACGGCATTGGCATTTCTAGCGCCACACTCTACAGTTTGAGAGTTTGAGCTTTATTAAATATTAAAAGCATAAAAATTAGGTTTATATGTGGCCAGACATGGCATGCCCCCTTTCCACTGATTGGCCAACCAAAGATCAGTCTGTGCTGTCATTAGAATAATATTCATTATAATATTCGTGCTGTTGTTGTACAGATTTTTTTTTAAAAAGTGTTTACTACATTTAATCTCTTTCTCTTATCAAACAACTTGACTAAGAAGTTGTTTTGCATTGACCTAATATTACCCTTGTATTCAAGGCATTTATGTGTTTTCCACTTCTTCACGTAAAAATGACAAATCAAGTCAAAAATGTTCCCCCTATTTTTTCTAATGTTAATATTACATTAAATAAGTGAATGAACTCAATGTACACTGAGCTATTTTCCATACAGTGATGATATTTTATTACCAAAAATGCTCCAAAAAAACATAAAAGTGGTCCATATAGCTATATTCCAAGTCTTCTAAAGCAGCGTTACAGCTTTATGTTGATATTTTAACTGATATTTTAGTCATTACTCACTGGTAATCCTCTCTAGTGCTTAAGCTCTTAAATATAATTCACGTTCATATTTAAAAATAATAGCAGGTTTGATGTCATTAATGTTAAAAAGGCATTGGTTCTCAAAAGTATTGTAATTGAAGTTGATGCAGTGGATTGCTTTTGTAAAATAGAGAATGAGAAATAGGGTTACAGTCGACAGAATTGGTGAATAAAAGCTTGAGTTTCAAACTCAAATGGCTTCAGAAGACTCAGATATAGAGCACAAGTTGTATGGACTTATCATTCTTTTATGATGTTTTTGGGCGTTTTGGAGCTTGACAGACTTTGGCTTTGAACAGTTGTTGGATGGAAAAGATCTGATAAAGATTTTCCAAATATTCTCCTTTTGTGTTGAAAAGCGACAAAATGGTTTGAATTGACAGAAGTAAATTATGGGAAAATAATGACAGAATTTTCATTTTGGTTAAAACAGTTCTTTTAACAGAGTGCAAACCTTAATGATTGTCACTGTGCTCTTGTCTCAGTCATAGAGCGATCTTTCTCTCTGGGAACGGCAGCTATGGACAATATCATTCCTCTTGTAAGAAACACAATTCCTCCACTTACATCCAAAAAACACAAGGGTCAGGACGGACGCATTGGAATCATTGGAGGATGTCAAGAGTAAGTGGCACACAGATCTTTCTCAGGGTTATAAACTCACTAAATTACTAGGTAAGCAGCTGTGGTGAAGCTTCAGTGGGTTCTGCACATGCATGGCTAACTAATCAGATGAAACATTTTGAGATATTTAGGGAAAATAATCATACTTTATATTAGGTGGCCTTAACTACTATGTACATGTACTGTAATTAAATACTTAAAAGACTATGGATTTACTGTGTAACTACATGTTGTTCTGGAAAATTCCCCCATATACTGCTAATAAGTTTGAGTCAGTATAGTTAGGTTTAGGTTATTATATAGGTTTGGATTATGTGGGTTGGAGTAAAGGACTGAGTAATGGTTAGGGGTTAAAGTTAACAGTTAACTATAAATGTTAAAATGTACTTCAGATGTACATAAGTGTACTGTATCAAATGGTTAAGTACCAGGCCACCTAATGTAAAGCGTGACCTGGAGAATATAATAAAATGTTAATTTTTCATGTATTTTCTCTTTTTCTTGAGCTGGTATGCATGCACTTAGCTTCCGCTTTTTTCACTTTCGACCACATACCATCAAGCCATGCTCTGCCACAACAGCATTTTATGAGGTGCTATTTGATGTAATGTGAGTGTTGTAGTACTTAACAGGCTGTTTTTTCCTGTTTATTCTGTCTATATGTCAATTTGCTTGGTTAAAACTTACATTTTTATATTGTTCTTGTTAGGTACACAGGAGCACCTTACTTTGCAGCTATTTCGGCTTTAAAAGCAGTGAGTATTCTGTTCTCCTTCATCATCACTCTTCACTCCTCATTTTTTTTTCTGTCACATATGTATTTTGTCTTTTTATACTTTAGTGAGATACAGGGTAAATTGTCTTCGTGATCCATAAGTGTTGTCTTTAACTGTCATTTCCATGGTAGTGCAATGTCCAATTTTAAAATGGATGAATTTTGAGTTTTCATAATTTATGATGATTTATAAAACTTGATAGGGAAAAAGGCAACGAAAAATGACTTTTTGTGACAAAGGGCAGAACTCCTGTATTGATGTAGATTTGCACTCTGGATCCTATATAATTTGTAACAAAATCCAGTGGTAAAGTATCCATTTAGGAGACCTTTCCAGCAATATATAATTTGTCATGATTAGATTAGGATTTAGTTGTAATATAGTGAAGTAAACTTAAGCGTCCCTTTGAGGGAATGGATGACAGTTAAGAGATTAAGCTTTGACTCCTATTTATCAGAAAATCCTAAACATGTATCCACAAATGTATTATGCAGCATTAATATGTTTTCAACTATTGGTAATAATGAGAAATGTTTCTTGAAGGATTATGTGTTGCTGAGGGCTGGAGTTATGGTCATCTCATGAATGAATTACATTTTTGAATATATTAATTTTTGTATTTAACTTGAATTTGGAAAACATATATTTTAAATTGTAATAATATTTCACAATAAAACTTTTTACTGTGTTTTTGATCAAATAAATGCAGCCTTGGTGAGCATAAGAGATGTTTAAAAACCCCCCAAAAAAAACAGTACTGAGCCCAACATTTTGAACAGTGATATTTATTTGTGTGATACAATTTAGTGTTGTCAAATTAGACATCTGCATAAAATTGTAAAAAATAACAATAAATAAATAAATAAACAAATGTGCATTAACTATTTGAGCTGGCACAGTGGGAGCTTGCGTTTCTGTTAATCAGCCAAGATAAAAGAGTTATCTGATAATCTCAAAATGCTGAAATATTGGCAGATCTATCAGTCCATTACCTTCTACTCATCCTGCCTGTTTTCCAGGGAGCCGATCTGTCTCATGTGTTCTGCACCAAAGATGCAGCTCCAGTCATCAAGTCCTACAGTCCTGAACTCATCGTCCATCCAGTGCTGTAAGCAGGAACTCTTATTAGATATGATCTTTGATTGCAAGCAAATTTTATTAAAGGTGAAGTCCACTTCCAGAACAAAGATTCACATATAATGTACTCACCCCCTTGTCAACCAAGATGTTCATGTCTTTCTTTCTTCAGTCGTAAAGAAATTATGTTTTTTTGAGGAAAACATTTCTGCATTTTTCTCCATATAACGGACTGGTATGGTGCCCCAATTTTGAAAGAGCGTTTGGCATTAAAAAGTATATATATTGTATTATTATTATTAAAATAACTGATCGTTATGCTAGATAAAACCCTTCTTTCTGGGCTGGGATCGTTTACAACCGTATTTGGGATCATTTGAATCCGCATTTAAACTGCGTTTTGGAAGTTCAAAATCGGGGCACCATATCAGTCCATTATATGAAGAAAAATGCTGAAATGTTTTCCTCAAAAAACATAATTTCTTTACAACTGAAGAAGGGGGGGGGGTGGATGAGGGAGTACATTATATGTGAATTTTTGTTTTGGAATTGGACTTATCCTTTAAATCTCTGGTGGCCAGCAGGATCGTTCTGACAAGTAATTTTTAATGGACCTCCAGGGTTATTTGATTCAGTCCATTTTACCAGCTGAAACATTTGATTTATTGTCATGTCGAGGTGGATTTGAGCATGATGGTTCTCTTTCTCTCCTTGCTGTGTGTATCTCCAGAGACAGTCCCAATGCTGTGGAGGAGATCGAGAAATGGCTGCCCAGGCTTCACAGTCTGGTTGTGGGACCAGGTCTGGGCAGGGAGGATATGCTTCTGAAGAATGCTAAGGCAGGAGAAATGATACTTTAAAAATCATCTTATGACTTCTGTGTGGCAGTTTAGTCAATGTTAATATATACTTGTCTATCGTTTTTTCTAAAATGTGGAAAGTGAGTAGGTATTTTGAATCTCTGTATAAATTAAGGCAATCGTTTTGTAAAGTGTTTTTTTTTTTTTTTTGTTTTTTTTTTTTAGAGAGAGCTTGGCAATATTGTGTATTTTCACATTTATGTTTATGTGGGTTTAAATTAATTATGGTTTGGCTCATGTTTCATTTCAGGAGATTATTGAGAGGTCAAAACTCAGAGGAATACCAATCATCATTGATGCTGTGAGTACTGTTTTCACTGACGCTTTTGATGTAGCTGATCAATATGCTTTTATACTGGGCATGTTGGCAACAGTCAATAGATTTAGTGTACAGAAGGAGAACTGGGTCAGAGCTCAAAAATGGCTTTTTATATATTACAGTATTAATGATGTATTGCATATTGTCTAAAACTGTTAAAGCACAATCTTAAACTGTCACTTCCAGTCGAGACAGGCATCAGTAGTTATCCCATCCAGGCTAGGGTTTTTCTGGATAAAGTAGTCACTGTGTGTGCATGTATGCATTGCACATTCATGTTTGTGTTTCTTTACAGGATGGGCTTTGGTTAGTGGCAAAAGAACCATCAGTCATTCAAGGATATCAGAGAGGCATCCTCACACCTAACTTTATGGAGTTTACTCGTTTGTATGAGGCCATGGTAAGTTTTGAATGTGCTAATATCCTTTGTGTAGCTGAGCAGGTTTTGTTTGTATGTAACGTCTAAGGCTTTTTTTACATCTGGTATTGGCATTTGTCTCAGATGACTTGATCAGGCTGGGCTGATACTTTGCTTGGTGTTACATGCAGCTTAAATGTGTCTCATATGCTTGCTTGTGATCAGATCACCTGTCGTGATGGTATTGCCATGTATAAATGGAGTCTTTGTTTATACAGCATTGCTTTCACTGCAGGCCCGCTTCCAGAATCAGATAACTGAGGGTGCTTCTGAAGTTAGTGAGGGGGCTTTAGTAAAGTGCAGATGTAATGAATGTAAAGAATGGCTTTTAAGAACCACCTTAGCAAGAATAACAGTGTACACTCAAAGGATTATAAGATTTACAAGTCATTACTTTTACAAATAATCACAACAGCATTTCAGAAATACTTTAAACATGTTGCTGACATATAGTAGTATAACTGACACGGTGTAAAACTTCGAAAGTTTTTTTTTATTCACTTCTTAGTGTACATTTACGTTCATTAATGCACATCAATTTTTACTTTTTATCCCGTCTAATGTCATGGTTATCACTAGGTCAATTACTGAAATTTCAGAAGTGATCCCACAATTAAATGTAGCTGTCACTCCTGACATTTTGTAGGTATAGTGAATGTCATGTACATGGATGTTGGTCCTCTTAGCAGCATTTAAAAAAACTATTCAAATTCTAAATGGATTATATATAGAAAGCACACAAAAAGCGCTTTTTTTTATAATCGCTATAAAGCTGTCACTTATTTCACTTTATCACAATCTCACAGACTTCTGCACTGTTGCAAAAACTTTAGAAAAAGATTATAATCATTGAAACTCTCTACACTGCACATGAATCAATGAATTATGCCTACACTTTGTTATAATGAGAGGATTTGTGAGTGTGCAGAACTGAGCACCGAACAAAAATTCCTGCGTTGTAAACAATATTGAGTGGATTTCAGATGAAACATCTCTGACATTTTTATCCAAAGCACTTTAAGGACAAATAAGGAATACAACAAACGATTTATCATAGAGGCAAATAAACATGAGAAGTGCTTGAAATACACAGTTTCAGAGGTTTTTCAATTTCTCAAGACCTCATTGCTCAACACATCGTAAACAGAAACATTTGATGCTCTCCAGAGTGCAAACACAAAAACACAGTGGAGCGTTTCGGCAATATGCTATTAATACAGTTTCAGCTGTGGGTGCCCATCACCTGGGCCTATTTCATTGTTATGCTTATTCTAGACCAGGGGTGCCGAAACTTGGTCTTGGAAGGCCGGTGTCCTGCAGAGTTTAGCTCCAACTTGCCTCAACAGACCTGTCAGGAAGTTTCCTAGTATGCCTAGTAAGAGATTGATTAGCTGGTTCAGGTGTGTCTAATTGGGGTTGGAGTTAAACTCAGCAGGACACTGGCCCTCAAAGACCGAGTTTGGGCACCCCTGTTCTAGACCAAGGGTGTCCAATCCCGCTCCTGGAGGGCTAACGTCTTGCAGAGTTTAATTGCAGCCAGCATGGCCATAGTTGGGGTTTGCAGGGCCCTGGGGCAGGTTGTAATCATGGGCTCTTTGAAATTGTGTAAATAGCACAAATAAATAAGTTTTTCCCCCAAGTTTTTCAAGTCAAGTGTCCTGAGTCCTCTTTAAAAGAACTGAACTGGAGAACTACAGCAATGCACAGATCAGTAATGATACACATCTGATTTATTTCCTGGATATTTACATTCGAGTAAGACAAAGCCAACTGTGTGTTTATGATCCGTGGGTGTTTTTAACAGTTTAAACACAATAGACGCTAAAAAGAGTGTAGTTTAGCCCCCGCTGGGATGTGCATGCTCATAAAAATGCATATCAAAAAGTTTAAACTGGCAAGGCGCACATCTGCGTCACTCTACACAGTTTGAAAACGGCTGATTTTAAAATGAACAAGTATACATTGTGAGCGAATAATTTGTAGAGATCTGCCGGAAGAAGCAGTCATTATGAACAGTTGATTTGTATGGAGACATCTGATGACCGAACTACATCGGAATTTGCGAATGGAAAAATCAAGTGAGCCTGGGACAGTTTGTGTTCACAATGTATGTTTTTAGTGAACCGTACCTTTAGCCGAAAGCAAACCGTACTCAGGCCACCTCCTTAGATGGTCTCGGTTCAGTTTGCTTCTGAGAGGTCTGAGATCATTTGGAGTGTTCACATATGGGCCAAAAATCACGTGAACCGTGCTCAGACCCCTGAAAAGGACCAAGTGTGACCATTTGGCCAGTCGGTTGAAATCACCCTCAGCCATGGGCCCCTATAATCGTCACCACCTTTCAAGTTTCCTTTTATGTTTCTAGTGTATCTGAAAACCTTGATTAGTTGGATTACCGGCCCTCTAGGATCAAGTTTGGGGACCTTTGTCTTAAAGGATTAGGTCTCTCTAGACTAAAAATTTTCTGAGAATTTACTCACCCCCATGTCATCTAAAATGTTCATGTTTGTCTTTCTTCAGCCGAAAAGAAATTAAGGTTTTTGAGGAAAACATTCCAGGATTTTTCTCCATATAGTGGACTTCAATGGGGATCAACAGGTCGAAGGTCCAAATTGCAGTTTTAGTGCAGCTGAGGAATAAGGTCTTATCTAGCGAAATTATAATAATAATGATTGTCAAAAAAAAACGAACAAAAAAATTTAACCACAAATGCTCGTTTTGCAGTAGCTCTGTGATGCACGTCTACGACTTCACTCATTACGTAGTCATGTTGGAAAGGTGACGCGTGACGTAGGCAGAAGTACAGACCCAGTGTTTACAAAGTGAAAGTAAAGTGAAAGTCAAACGCTCTTTACAAAAAAAAAAAAGGTAAAACAATCTTCGATCTTGAAGTTGGGGGAGAACATGAGATCCCTACCCTACCTTTCCAAACCAAAGTACATAGACGAAGAACTAACCATGCCTGACCTTTCCAACGCGATTACATAATGTGTGAAGACGTGCATTGCAAAGCTAGTGCAAGATGAGCATTTGTGGAGCATTTTCATTCGTTTTACCAGATAAGACCCTCATTCCTTAGCTGGGATAGTGTAGAGTCCTTTAAAGCTGTGTTGAAACTGCAATTTGGACCTTCAACCTGCTGATCCTCTTTGAAACCCACTGTATGGAGACACCTATGGGTCTATATCTAACCCCCAGGTTAGATAGGCTTAGATAGGAGGGATTTCGAGTGTTGTCAATTGGACAAAGATTTTCCTTGGAATTAAAAAAAAAAAAAAGTTGAGAACCACTGTGCTACAAAATTACTTGAAAAATGGAACAAATAAAACGCCTTTACAGACACCTAATACATACAATTGGTGTATTAGAACAAAAACAGAAAAATTAAATAATGCAATATAATACAGGAGTAGGAATATAGAGAAAAAACATAATTGTATACATGCTTAAACTTTGATTTCAGCATCATGAACCTCTGGACAGCACCGACCACAAGAGAAGTGCTCAGCAACTGAGCATCGCCATGGGCCACCTTACCTTGGTTTTGAAGGGGGAGGAGGACATCATTACTGACGGAAAGAAGAGTTAGTGATTTTCCTGAAACATTCCAACTTCATAATGTTCCAGTGCACCGTTTTCAATTTCTAACATGTTGCTTGTCTGCTCTCAGTGTTGACCTGTAGTCAAGAGGGCAGTGGGCGGCGTTGTGGAGGACAGGGAGATCTGCTCTCCGGTTCCTTAGGAGTTTTCGCCCATTGGGCGTTCAGCTCGCCTCCAGATGCAACTAAAGGGTAAGTTGCTCCGTTTTCACTAGGTATTTAATATGTCATTGCATATCACTTTTTAGTTTAATAACAAAACCTTTTTTCCAGCATGAATCCTTCGCTGGTTGCTGCATTCGGTGCTACGTCTCTGACAAGGCAATGTAATCGCCAGGCCTTCCACAAACACAGCAGATCTACCACCACCTCTGACATGATCCAGGAGATAAGCAGCGCTTTCAAGAAGTTGTTTGAAAGCTAAACTACGTGTGTGTGTGTGTGTGTGTGTGTGTGTGTATCCATTTCTCTTTTCATGGTCATTATAAGGACTAAAGGTCTGCATCTCAATGCTACTCATATTAAATAAAAGTGAAGTACATTGTTGAGCATCTTTTTTCTTTTTCTTTTAAAGTGCCTCTTGTAGTTCTGCAATACAGTTTCAACTACTTCTCCACTTTCATGTCTGTGATGTTGGCCCTTTATAAACGTCATACACTGTTTTGTTTTTATATACATCTATGTCTTTAGATGTGTGTGTGTTATGTTTGCCAATGTTTAGATTTGTATATGATAACCCACCAAGAGATAGTTTTAACACTGTCTCTTTATGAATGAATTGCTGTCTTACTACTAGCTGCAATTTATTTATTGGTCTGCTTGAAAATGTTCACTTTCAAGTATTCAAACAAATGCTCTACCTTTATAGTGGATGTTCTCCTTACATTAAGCTGTTTAACACCTTGTTTTCTGTCAGTAACTCACAGCCCCTATAGTATGTGGGACAGATTACAAATATTTGAAAGTGGCTGTCATTTTTAGATATAGTTTGCTATTCTATGTATTAAACTAACATGAAAGTTTTACTTATAACTGTTTCTGTTTTGTATTATTCATCCTGTGTAAATACATGCATGTGTCTGCTTGGTAAGATAGATATATTTTTTTATAGAAATTGACTTTTTTAATTTATTTATAAAATCAAATGGGGAAGAAAATACAAAAATTGTTCCGTTTTATAAGATTTGTTGTTAGCTCTTTAGAAGCCTAGAATAGGAAGCTTTTTATTTGTTCATTTATACAGTTGAGGTCAAAAGTTTACTTACACTGTGCAGGATCTCCAAAAATTTTATTATTTTACCAAAATAAGAGGGATTATACAAAATACTTAATACTTAGTGATGTAACTAAACGTCCCAGAGCTAGTAAGAGAAGTTGCCCTTTTCACACCAAAATAGAATAACAACATAATCTTGTTAATAAAAAAGGTCATGCTGCATAGAATCAGATAGAAGAATCTCTAAAATATATGTACTTTTTCATGTGACTTTCTTGTGTTGTCACTGTGCGTGCGTTCTGCACGCCACGTCCAGATCGCTTGTACGCCTGCGCAGCGTGACTCCATCCTCCGGATCCTCGAGTTCTCCGTTTCTGGTTTTGTGGTACGTTTATTTTCTACTGAGCATGCGCAGCTTCAGTGACGTTCTCGAGGAATCCGTTTCTGGTTTTGAGTTATTATGTTGTACTGGGCATACGCAGACTAAATCCGAGTCCGAAATGATCCGTTACGGATTTTATGTTACGTAGGCAGCATTAGTCCGGAAAACTATCCGTTTCTGGAAATGGTTACTGTACCTCATGTTTTGTCTCATTGAATCTCTTTATGAAATGGAAGAGATTATTCGCTAGATAAAGGTGTGGTTGTTACCACAGAAATGTCATCTTCGAAATAAGATTAAAGAAGTTTCTTATAAGCTTATTCACAGATTTTATCCAGGAAATCATTATTTACAAACATTTTAAGAGGAATAAATGTAAATGTGACCCTAGACCACAAAACCAGACATAAGTAGCACGGGTATATTTGTAGCAATAGCCAAAATGCATTGTATGGGTCAAAATTATCGATTTTTCTTTTATACCAAAATCATTAGGATATTTAATAAAGATCATGTTCAATTAAGATATTTTGTAAATTTCCTTCCGTAAATATATCAAAACTTAATTTCATGCATTGCTAAGAACTTCATTTGGACAACTTTAAAGGCGATTTTCCCCATATTTTGATGTGTTTGATATCCTAACAACCCATACATCAATGGAAAGCTTATTTTGTACATCTTCCAGATAATGTATAAATCTCAGTTTCCAAAAATTTACTCTTATGACTGGTTTTGTGGTCATGAGGAGACTGCTTTGCACTTAATTTTGGTGTTTTGAACTTTTATAGTAACCTCCACCCACAGCAACTGTTTTATTTGTTGTAATTTGTTAATTTGTCTGTGTGTTTTTTTTTTTTTTTTACTTCTATTTGATGTTTTTTTTTTTAATTATTGTAAGTTATCCGTTCTCCATTTCTGTTTTTGTGCTACGTTTATTTTGTAGTGGGCATGCGCAGACTCAGTCCCAAGTGATCCGTTTCGGGTTTTGGAGATGTGTGACGTTTCGTTCCTTCAGCGCCCGCGCAAGTGTGATGTGTGTATGTGAGCACGCCGTGCGTCTTGTCTCGCCTCCCTTTTGTAAGCGCTTTGTTTGGGCGGTGCGCTTAATAAGAGCAGACATCGTGAAGTCCACCATTTTTGTGACGATTTTTATTTCTACGTATTTATAAAAGCGAGGGTTTCTCTTGTACACTAATGTCGGTGGGACTGGAGTCTGGGTTTTCTAGCGAGGAGGTGTTGAATATTCGTTTCCCTCTTCATCGGGCGTGCAGAGATGGAGATGTGGGCGCGCTGTGCTCGCTCCTCCAGTGCAGCACAGATCAGCTGTCTGTGGAAGACTCTTTCTACGGGTGGACTCCACTACATTGGGCTGCACACTTCGGCAAGGTATATAATCGAATTCATTTATAAGCAGCGTGTGTAATTGTCACCTAGATGCGGAGTGCACAAAATGCATACTAGAGTAAACCCTTAACGTTATATGTTACTCTCCTGAATGAAATGCAATATATTGCACCTTTCATTTGTTTACGCATTTTTAAAGATGTGAATGTATTCGTGAATGATACTCAAACCGCATCAGAAGATGATAATGAGATCATGCAAATGTCATCGTGTATGATCTGACTTGAGCTGACGATCCAACATTAGTTGAACGTTGCGCATGCATTCAGTGGATGAACTAACGTTAACGTTACAGATTTTCTTTTCTTAATCTGTTTTTCCATTTTCTTGTTTTAAACAAGCTTGTCTTGTTATTTTATAAACCTGTGTTGATTGTATAGTACCAAAACCAAAATGAAGACAAATGAATTTTACGAGCCCGTTTTCATTATAAAGTAAAATTTTAAAGTATTTTTACTATTTAAAATAAGTTTTTTTTATTTTAATATACTTTAAAATGTAATTTATTCCTTGTGAATTCAAAGCTGAATTTTTAGCATCATTCAGACTTCAGTCTTCAGTGTCACGTGATTTTTCAGAAGTCATTCTACTATTCTGATTTGCTGCTCAAAAAACGTTTGTTATTATTATAATGTTGAAAACAGCTGAGTAGTTGTGTAGATGTGACTCGAGTAATGATGCTAAAAATTCAGCTTTGAAATCACAGGAATAAATTACATTTTAAAATGTATTCAAATAGAAAAGTTATTTCAAATAGTAAAAAATAAATTAAATAATTAAACGTGTTGCTGTTTTTGCTGTACTTTGGATCAATTAAATGCAGGCTTGGTGAGCAGAAGAGACTTTTTTTTTATTTTTTTTATTTTTTACAAAAAAACATTAAAAATTGTACTGTTCAAAAACTTTTGACTGGTAGTGTGTGTCATAAATTAAGGAAAAGCAACAAATGTGTGTTTATACACTTTTTAGTGACTTACATTTGATACATTTTTAATTCAATTTTTCAGTAATTTATCAAATACAATGCTAAAAGAACAAAATATGATGTCACTTATTCATTATTAAGTTTATGTAATTATAAACCGGAATTTCTGGATAACCGGTTTTAGAAGCATAATTAGATAAAACAACACAGTAACAGTTCTTGTTTCATTGTGGACACGATATGTTTGAACTCCTTTCACTCATTCATAAGTGTTTTCGAACCACTGAAAGAACCAGCTCATAAGAGCGCTTTCTTTCAAATATCGAGCTGCACACGTGGTCCTATTTTGACAGTATTTGTCTGAGCATATTTTTAGGTGTAATTTTGCATGGACACCTGTGGGTGTAGTCTTTCCTCAGGTAATGATGTTGAACTTCAGGTTTCCCTCACTTTCTAAAGAGCTACATTACCTGTCATGTTGCCGATGTGTTGTATTCTCAGATGTCTTGAGGTTACCCAGCCACGTGAAGTGTGAGAGTCAGCAGGCTGATATAAACACACCAACCCTTGGTTTATTTTTGGAAATGAATTACTGAAAAGGGAAAGCATTTTCTGCTTTGCATTGACTTTCAAAGCTCCACAGGATGCATGCATGAACTTGCATCTCAGCCTTTTAAACCTAAAGGGAAATTCCTAGGTGTCAGTGTGTGATCAGTGGGGTTTTAGATCAAACTAGATTTTTCCAGTTGAGTTATAATGCTGAATCTGATATGACTTATAAAAATAGTAATGAGGAAGCAATAAATCTTTCTGTTCTAGTGCCACTCCCACTTTCTGTGTGTTGTTGACTTTATCTGGATGGGTGTAATGTCTTGCAACGCGTGGGAGTGTCTAGAAAAGAATGGTTTAAGGCACTGTTGAGTAGATGAATAACAGGAAGAGTCAGGGTGAAATTTGATATTTTACAGGAACGATCATTAAAGAATGTTGAAACACAAGAGTAACCATCTTTGTACTAAATGCTTCCATTGTGTAAATGCAATTGTTTTCTTAACTAGGTACATTAGACCCATTTCTAGCCTAGTGATTAAAGGAGAAGTTCACTTACAGAACATGTACAGCTAATTTTCTCACCCCTTGTCATACAAGATGTTCATGTCTATCTTTCTTCAGTCGTAAAGAAATTGTTTTTTGAGGAAAACATTTCAGGATTTCTCTCCATATAGTGGACTTCAATGGTGCCACGAGTTTGAACTTCCAAAATGCAGTTTAAATGCAGCTTCAAAGGGCTCTAAACGTCTTATCTATCAAAACATTTGGTTATTTTCTAAAAAAAAATGGTTAGTTGATATACTTTTTAGCCTCTCATGCTTGTCTTGTCTAGCTCTGCGAGAACTCTGTGCATTCCGGTTCAGTACAGTTAGGGTAGGTCAAAAAACTCACGTCTCATTTTCTTCTCCAAATTCAAAATCATCCTACATCACTGTTTTTTTTTTTTTTTTTTTGTAAAGGACATTTGATCTTCTTTGAATGTTCACTTTGTAAGCACTTGGGTTGGTACATCTGCAGCGATCTAGAGCGATTTTGAAGTTAAAGGGAGAAAATGAGATTGGAGTTTTTAGACATACCCTAACTGTCATGAACCGGACTACACAGAGTTCAACTTCTTTAACAGAAGTGTTGTCTAACCCTTTGTAATATGCATTTATGTGTTGAATTTTAAATATCACCATCCGCCGTTGAAAAACACCTCTCAGCTGAGTTCTAATTAAAGGCACTTTTCCCTGCATCCTCTCCTGTCCCGCAGCTGGAGTGTGTGTTGCGTCTGGTGCAGGTGGGATGTGGTGTGAACTCTGTGACCTCTCGGTTTGCTCAGACACCTGCTCATATTGCTGCCTTCGGGGGTCATCCTCAGTGCTTGCTCTGGCTGCTGCAGGCTGGAGCTGATATAAACAGACAGGTAAGACATCACAGTTTTATGACATTATATAAAAGAGACATCTTTTTTGAAGACGAGCATGCAGGACTGCTTTATTTACACGTGAAAGTGAACAAACGTGAAGTTATGTGAGAAAACAGAGGAAGGAGTATCCCAAGTAAGTGAAGATGAGGAAGAACTGGTTTTATGGTAGTGATATTAGGCACAATAATATCATAAATATAATGTTTTACAGCGGCTTTGAATATTATTCATCCAATCAGAAATTGGACTTTGTACTGTCCATTTTATATAAGTTATACTGTTTTTGTGTGTTTGCATGTGTTGCATGAAGCTGTTTTTGCAATAAAGTAATTAATAATATTTAATGTAAAAAAAAAACAATTATGTAAAATGAAACAATTTTTACAAAAACAAAATGCTGCAGTAAAAACATGATTAACATTAAGTTACCACACCATAATATGCACTGTAAAAAAAAACAAAAAAAAAAACAACTTAAACGTTCATGCTGCCTTAACTTTTGAGTTTACTCAACTCAAATATCCATGTTTCTTATGTACAACTTAACATTTCATGTTGACTAAACCTAAAATTTTAAGGCAGCACAAACACTTTAAGTTAAAACAACTTTTTTTTACAGTGTGGTTAAAAACTGTAAATAGTCTAACATGTATTGTATGTAATTTTATAGTAAAATACTCTCAAATTTAATGTCAGATATTTAATGTAAACATAAATGTAGTTTCTACAGGGGGAAAAAAACTCTAATTGCATTTAACATTGCATTAAGTGTCTATTTTTAAATGAAAATACTGTCAAATTTATGTTGTTGGTAGTAAAAATGGTTGTGTAATTGTGAATTGTGATATATAAATAAAAATGCGTAATCTCGGCGCCGATAATCAGCCGACCCCTAATTGGTACATAAAGAATATTATCACATTAAATATGAGTTAAATATAATAGGGATGTCTGACCAAAATTTTATTAGTCGCAGATAAAAAAATATAAAAAAATAATAATAATAATTTAACAGAAATTGGCGAAGTCACGCAGTCCATGATGGACAGATCGTTAACGGCTGGTCTATGTGGTAATGCAGTACATCGGGCAGGACATCCAAATGCTCACGTTTATTTGATTAATCTCAAAATAACAACGAAACATTGTGCTTTTGTAAAAAAAATTAAAGCGAACAGGATGCGTTTTCTGCTGTCTCGGTCTCTGTGAATTGGAACGAAATATATCTATAGAGAGCGAAATGAACCAATTAAAATAGAAAACAAATATTCTCTAATTATGTAATCTGTATGAAACTGGCATAAAGGCGCATTACTACTGCGGAGATGAGTCAGTGTCGCTGACTTCATCTCTTAAACCGAAAACAAAGAAAGCACTATCAATAAATAATTAAAACATTAATGCGGTCTTGTTGCACATTCATAAGTATTGTATTTGCCAGTGCGCTGTGGCAAGCTTTTTTTGCATGCACTTATTAGGCTATGTAGGCAATTAAAGACTCATTGATTTATATGGTATAGTAATAAACGTGCGACTAATAGTCGACTAATGCTTAAAATGAATGACTACTAGTCGACCAGAAAAATCATTAGTCGAGGGCAGCCCTAAAATATACAGGTATCAATATGCCATTCCCACAAGACCTATAGTCACAATTTTTTTTAAAGGGGATTATCTGCTGCTCAGTGCCTTTGGTTTACTGAGGCCCTGGGCCCTTCATGACTTTGTTAATGTACTGTATTACTTTTGTGTTTTCATGCGTGCAGAATGTAGAAATCCCCATCAGCGTGTGAGCAAATTTCTGATTATGCATCTGTTCTCCACTCCCCACCACTCACTGGAATGTTACAGCAGAGAAATGAGATTACTAGGCCATTGTTACATAACCAGTGATGTGTTCTCCAAATATAGACTAGTTTCTCATCCCTGTTGGCTCGGGCAGATCAACATGAATCATTTAAGGGCATCGCCTGTCCAATCGACCGATCTCTTACCCAGTCTTGTTTTGTAGTGATGCATGAATGTAGCTGGAGTGAAAAGCTAGTGGGCGTGAGTCTGACCCACATTCTTCTACTGTGAATCAGGGATTTTGCTAACAGAGCTGATGCTCAGCTGCTCCTTTAAGAGTTTACTGTAGCTTTCTATCAGGGTGAAAGGTTCAGCCGGCTGATTCACTAGCTTCTAAATAAATGATGATGCTGGGTTGTGATGAAGAGATTGCACTTTCACTTACAGCAATATAGTGATTGCCGCTATATTCAGCAGTCTGCTAGAATAAAATAATGAAATATTAGATACAAATTAAACTTTAAAAACTTAATCTTGATAAGTGAAAATTAAAAATGTTGACTTTGCAGCTAACTGAGATGAAGGCTGTTTAAATAAGTTAAAGTAGTGTAGTGTACACACTTAAATCAATGATTAAAAAAGCATTTTTGGCAAATCCAGGTAATTTACCATAGAAATATGATGTTGTGCATGCTTGTTCAGAATCACCTGTAGCATGTGCTTACCAGGTTTTGTGAAGTTCTGAGTTTTCCTTTAGGCTTTATAGGATTTTGGGTAAATTTGGACAGGCTCCTTTTCTAAAGGACCACATTATAGATTCCCAAACGACAGATTTTAACATTTTGATAATTATTGGCCTTGAGAGTCCAGAGAATTATATTGCAGTGTTTTTTTTCCAGATTGAGCGAAAAGCCAAGGACTGGTTCGCAAAAGTAGGTGTTCTCAATCAATTAACAAACGATTTGATTGACAGCAGTGGTTCTAGAGGCAAAGCTGTCCAGAATGAGGAGTTCTCTCAAACTAAGAATATTGGATGTATGTGAAGAAAACACGCAATGTTCTTTTACGCCCTTGAAAAATGCGACTACCCCGATCTTTGGGGCTGTGAGTCAAACAGGCCCACCAAATTTCTTTCCGGCTGGCCTCTGTTAACCATGTCTAACAGGTGCTGAAATATCATTGGCCAATGTCAGGCCTTGTTTTTTGAGATATGCAAATGTCCTTGTAGACACTTGTGGCACTTTGGACCAAGACCATGCACACCGATTATCATGTTGTTAGGGCAAATAGTTGCGCATTTATAGACATTTTTATATTTTTTCCCTCTTATAAGATTTTTTCTTTTCCCCTGTGACCTCAGATTGAGATAAAGTGTTCTGAGTTTGGTGGAGATATCCCATTCCGTTCAGGAGTTCAAAGCATTTTACTAAAAGCAGCCCTGCCCTTTTCAAACGTTTTGGCTTTACGACAGTGAGTCGAAAGTTCAACTTTTTTTTCATAATTACTGATTCACTCTCCAGAGAATCTTTCTGCACTGGTTTGGTTCTGATTGGGTGAAAAACCTAGGACTAGTTCGCAAACGTACGTTTTTGAAAAAATGCGAAATACCCAAAAATTTCGTCACTTGAGCCTGCGACTGACGGTTTAGGAGTTATGGGTGATTTCGTACTTTTGGTCACTGTAGCACCCCCGTCACGCCGATTGGGGCGAGCCTTGGTTGCGTTGTCGGAGGTGTGAGTACTACCGTCCCTCCAAGTTTCAAGTCTCTACGACTTCAGACGAAATGTCACAATCATGACAGTCCTACTCTCAGCTGGTGCTGTAAATGGTCTCTTTGTTTTGTAGGACTATGTTGGAGAAACCCCCCTCCACAAAGCGGCCCGTGCTGGCAGCATTGACTGCATTAACACGCTCCTGGTCCAGGGAGCCAAGGCAGAGTAAGTCTTCTCGAACTGCTGCTCTCTCTGACTGTATCTCTCTCTGTCCCTTGCATCCATTCAAATGCCCCACTGGTGCTTCATTCAAGAAGTGCTCCATCAAAACTGAAGTGTTGATTCTCTTGATTTTAATGCTTAAAATTCAATTTCTTCCATTGCAAGACAATACGGGAACAAGACACTAGTAAATTACAGTGATACCTTCTTGTACCATCTGAGATTTCCCTGCCCTTCTCTGTAAAAATGAACCCCATTGTCCTGAGTGGTAGAAATCTGACTGGTTTTCAAGCTCACATTTTTACTTGATTTTAAAATCTACATGCGATTTCATCGCAAATGAAACAATATCAACTATAAGGTTCATTTTCTATTAATTGTGCTTTTAACTGATAAATTAAAAACGAGTCTGTGATTTCTGTAAGTATCTTTTGAGTATAAATCATTTTAATAGAATGTCTGTTTTTAAATGATACCAGACAAATATATTTAATGTAATTATGGACATTTTTAGAAAATTTTCTCCTGAAATTATTTTAGAATTATCATATAGTAAGTTGAAAGA
This sequence comes from Labeo calbasu, assembly GCA_019740295.1. Classification (NCBI taxonomy): domain Eukaryota; kingdom Metazoa; phylum Chordata; class Actinopteri; order Cypriniformes; family Cyprinidae; genus Labeo; species Labeo calbasu. The sequence goes on along the minus strand of JAHKKF010529300.1, from coordinate 83,193 downwards.
CTCTATATAATTGTTGTTGCTATTGTTGCTATTTTAGTTTAGATTGTGTTTTTTTTGTATGTTGAATTTTAAGACAAAATTGTTAAATTATTGTAAACTTAATATTAAAAGGATATTGACTGAGTGATGCAGTAGAATTGTTTTTCCATGAATATAGCCATTGCTGCTGACATGGAATTAAATCATAAATAAATAACTGATAAATTAAAGATTTAAGACATGAAGCGAAGCTGGTACAGTCCGTACCTACAATTTAAAATATAAGACAAATGTTGAATAAATGGATGTTTAAGTACAAATAGTTGTACACGTCTGGATCAAAATAGGCATGTGTATTGTTACTATTATTGCAAGTTCCCTCAAGTTTTTAGATGATTATTGTTAAAAATATTTTTCATTTAAGTAAATTGGTTTGTCTAGACAGGGTAACAAAATGTTATAACATAATGAATTATGTATCATGAACTAACAATAAACAGCATTTTAGCAGCGATTATTAATTTAAGTCCATGTCAGTTTCTAATTGTTATTGTTCAATGTTGATTTGTTACATTTTGAATGTTTATACAGTTTGAAATATTAATTTAGTACATATATTAGTGTATCTAAACATGAATATTAACCAAAATTAATAAATGCTGTTCTTGTTTTGTTCATTGTTACATCATGATACCTTTTACTACCTATTAACCAAAGTCAGACATGTTCTTTTTGTCATCCAAGGTAAAAATGTGATTTTGAAAAGTGACTTAATACACAAATGTATTTTGATGGAGCGCTTCTGAAACCTGTGACCAGATTTGGTCGTATTGGCTTGATTTTGCCTAAATGTGAAATGTATTCTGAATTCAGTAATTTGATGATCTCTATCATGTTTTCTATAATCCCCTGTGAAGTGCAGAGGTAATATCCTTTTTGTTTCCTTCACTTTTTGATTTGAAATGTGTTGCCATTACAAGGTTGCAAGCTGTTGCACATTTCCTCATAGCTCAAAAGCAAACAACTGTAGCTATTTTAAATTGTCCTTGTTCGCTAAGGTTTTTTTTCCTTGTTGGGAGATAAGATGAAATGAAGTGTGAGAGACCCCATAGTCTCAAGGGGGAAATTGAGCTCCATTCAAAATGTCTCTGCAGTGTCATTTTATGCCTAGTAATAACATTTGTGTAATATTATTAGTTTTTTCTAGTGTTCCAAAGCTGTCAAAACACACTTCTATTTGAAGTGGAACAAAAAAATGCAGGACAGCTGTTCATCATATGCCGGGGTGTCCAGTCCTGCTCCTGAAGAACCACTTTCCTGCAGAGTTTAGTTTCAGCCCGCCAGAACACACCTGACTGGAAGTTTCCTAGAACTGATTATTTTTGTGCTTGATTAGGTTTGGAGCTAAACTCTGTAGAAAACTGACCTTTAAGGAGCAGTACTGAAAACCTCTGACTGTCATACACCATATACATAGATCTACTTGATATACTGTTCTCCAACACCTTGTGCAGGATTTAGGTCTTTAGATTTAGGTTGGTGTTATTATTAGTTGAACTACTAGCAAAGCATTTGTTATAAAACATGCTATTGACTTTGCAGAGGGATTCTGATTGAAGCTCATGCATTATTAATATTGATTGTTTAGCCAACAATTCTCCAGGATGTTGCAATAAGATATAACTATACAAATATTAACTCCTGTATGTTATGAGTTGTCAGCACACACATACGGTTGTGTAGGAGTGTTCTTGTTGCTCATTCTGGAGAAATGACTCTCGCCTTTTCATATCTCTTGACAATGAGAAATGCCACTTGGGAATTTATTGAAGCGTACTTTAATGATGATGGAGGACGTAGTGAATAACTGGAAATTATCTGCTGTTCCACTGAGATACATACATGAAACCAACACTTCCATTAGTGACTAAAACACTTATAAAAATATTTAATTTGTATAATTTAGAATGTAATTTTAAACTTGTATTACCAGATCATGACACATTCAAGTCTAAAATCTACTATATTTAAATGTGGTTAGTAATTCATGCTTTTAAAGAGTTTTCCATGCTCATCCATAAGTTAAATGAGGACGAAGAAAGACCTACTTTGTGTGATGTGTTTTGTGGAACAGCAGGTACAGTGGTCGGCTTGCTGGTGTTTCTTGTAGGCTTTTGGTCTGAAGAACACAAGCTACTACAACTGCAAATTTACTCTGCACATGTTGTTCTCCTCTTTTGAATGCCATATGGTTGTGGTCAGCACAACATGCATGAATATCATTTGTAATTTTATGTTACTGCCATTAATTAAAACTGGTGACGCTTTACAGTAAATTTCAATTTGTTAACATTAGTTTCTTTTTGTATTATGAACCAAAAAGGATTGATATATAAATAATTAATTGGTGTTAATGATATTTTTATACGTTTACCTTTATTTGTTCGTGTTTGTTCTTAATGCATAAATGTTAATGTATTCAACTTAAAAATTGTATTAGTGTATTAATTACTATTCACAGATTAATAAATACAGTTAATCTATTGTTCATTGTTAGGTACTATACCTAATGCATTTACTAAAGTTCACAAATCGAATCTTATTGTAAATATTTGCAGTAAAGCTATTAAGATAATGGTTACACTGTAGAAAAAAATAGTTATGTACAAAATGTATGGTATACAAATGACTAGAAGGCTGCATTATGTTATTGTCACGCTGTTTAAATTAGCAGTACAGTATAAATACAAAACAACAGTTTGGCTGAATTGTGGACTGTACTGACCCTTTCAGTATAAAAAATACCAAAAATGCAATGTGAAACTCATGAATAGCACAAATTTTGTCAATTGATATTATTCTGAGTATAAAATTTTCATTCTGAATTGGCATGGCAATTAAAATTTTTACTTTTGTCTATGATATGATCTTAACATTTGAATCTGAAGAATTTCAGACGGTTATCTATGAAGACAAATAGGAAAGAGAGAAAAAAATCTCAATTCCATCGTTTTAGTCAAATACCTGTACGCTACCGTGGTACTGTACATAGCTCCTATTTAAAATGTATAAAGTTATATTTTAATTGATAAACTTCTACTTTCAAAAGCAAGTCTGTGATAGAATTATTTGCTGACAAATGTTATATTTCTTTATCCGTGAGTAAGATGTGGCATTCAAAATAACCAAGGAGAAACATTTTGGTCTTGGGGAACTAGGGGTTGTTCTTAAATGTTCAGTTTCTATTAGTGCATGCTATGATTTTTGCCCAATTGGAAATGCTTTTGAGATAATGACGAAATGTGCATTTAGCAACCAGACAAATAGGACTGTTGATTATTGTTTTTATGGCAGTATGAACAATGTTTCAAAGTCTTACAGTGGTAGTGACATTGAAGCCCCAGGCAGAATTAAAGTCGATGACAGCTATAGTGTGTCAGATTTACCATTCAAAGCAGAAGAAGAGGTTTAAAATTAAAAGGATTTTATAATATAGGCCTAGTTAGGAGATTGAGAGGAGCGAGGGTTTTGGGGGTTATTTTATATGTTAAAAAAAAATAAACATTTGCCTTAACTCCTAGGAAAAAAAATATTTTTTTTCCTGTTAAAAATAAAAAAATAAATAAATAAAATGAATGAATTAAAAATAATACTAATAATTCATAGTTATTTTCTTTCCCCTATTACAAACATGATTTAAGTTGAGTTAGTATCCTTCCCATCAATGGCACAGCACATAGCACACAAACATCACAGTTCTCCTCTTCATATAATAAATGCAAATTTAATATGATTTTTTGAGATCTACATGAGGAAAAATAAGCAAAACTGGATGTTTTATCTGTTTCCTCCGTACATATTTCTAGTTTCTACTTTAATTGATTTCTTGAGATCTGAATCCAGCTGATGTCTTTCTGGAGAAACACTTCAGCCACCAATGAAAGTATTCTCTGGATCCTTGACAGTACCAACATATTCTTACCTTAAAAGTTGGCAAAAGAGCACCATTTCTTTGTCATGTCTAGAAGTTATATTCCTTCAAGACCCTTGGACTGAAACCAAAATGATGTGAATGGCTTAGAGAAGACAAAGGAACTTCCAAGGAGCGACGATTCGTTTATTCCCTTGTTGCTGAAACTCCCTCTAGATCCCAGCAAACTAGAACAAGAAAAAAAGCTTATTCAGCTTAATGTTTTAAATGTCCTTGTGTACGTTTTCAGAAGAAATGAAGAAAGTAAGAATGGAGCCTCTTGAATCCTGAATTGCCCTGGAGTCAGAATCTCAAGCATCAGCTGTATCCACTTCTGAATCTTTTTCTTTTTCTATTGGACGTCTCCGGACAGACTCGTAGTTACCTCAGTTTCTTGCTTCTGTTGTTCATGGCTTACTGAAAAGACTTCAGTTTTTAACTGTTTGGTAGATGGACACATTACATACATTCTCTCATTGAAATCTTGATTCTTTCTTCACTGAAATGTCTTCAATAATTTTGTCTTCACCAGACAGCCAAGTCCTTTGAAGAAACATGCTTTTCTTCTGTTCTCTCTCTTTCTGATACAGAAAGTTTGCACTCTCTTGTTCTTTAATGCCTCGGGGTTCCATGTTCAACCTCAAATTGATATAAATTCACATTGTTCAGCTTCTTAAGTTCTTTACCAGTGATGTACACCGCTTCAAGTGTGCGTTTTGTCTTTTTATCTTTATTACGTAGTGGATTTCAGATAAAACATCCAGTTGAAATTACAGAGTTTGACACGTCCTTTATAAATTGCTTAACTGTCCTTAATGTTACATAAAGTTTAATTAAGCACCAAATGTATGCTGTGCCTTAAAATATATGAAGTCATGGTCTAGACTTAACTCCGACATGAGTCTGACTGAAACAATCAATCTGAATGCATTCTTTATTTTTGTTTTTTCCATCAGTCTCCCAAAGCCCTCGATCCAAAAGTCTGGCGGTACAAAGTGTGGTTCAGGTAGTAAAATAGTAAAGGAGAGCAGGCTAAAGCTCAGGCTTAAATATCAGCAGGGTTTGTATCACTAGATCTGAATAGTATGAATAGCATTACTAGTGTTTTGTTTTAACCTGTCTGCATCTTTTATTCTGAGACTTTGTTCATAGAGACGAACTGTTTGTATTTACAATGTCGCCTGTAGCATTTACCCTCTGCTATATGATTACTCTATGATAAAACATGTTTTTTTATGAATCATCTGTCACCTTTGTCCTTATGAAAGTGGCATGATGACAAAAGAAATGGAGATTGCATTTTGTTAACTGTTACGGCAAAAGTCTAGAGAACGTCTACACATCTCAATGTTTTTGCAGCTATTGAATTCGAAATGACTTGACTTTTTCAAGTAATCCTAGAAAAGGGGGAGAGCATTCCAAATAGACACTGCTGACTCACTCCAAGTTCCCTCAACGAAACTGCACTGTTGTGGCATTAGGAGTGTTCTCACTATCGCTCCCTTCAGTATCAACACACTGGCAAACTGTTGAGGTATTTCATGCGGTGATTGGTTTTACTGATAGGACATTTTGTACCTAGAACTTTCAAAAGACAAAGTTTTTTTTGTTTGTTTTTAATTTTTAGATCTAGTGTTTTTTTTTTTTTGTTTTTTGACCTGCATGCTTTGCTTAATTGTGCCCTTAAATCAATGCAGATGATGTATATTTGTTTCCTATTTAATTTCAATGTTTGTTTGTTTTTCTTGTAGACTAACCATAGGACGTATCTGTAGGACAGGTCTAATCAGTCCCTTCTTAGTCTCGTCCAGAGTAAGCATGGTCTGATGCTCAGGAAGTTATGTGTTAGGAATCAACCAATGGAAGGGAATTTATGAAGCGAAAATAAAGAGTAGCAAAGCATATCAGGAATGAAGAAACAAAATGAATGCTTCTGATTTATTATTTAAATAAAAATTTCACTCATTCGCCAAAGATTTGATAGTTATTAACACTGTGTTGAACACTGAAATTACCAGCAAACCTGGCAGGTCTCGTGTGCATATGTGAATCTGTCAGACTTTTTATTCAAGAATATTATCCAGATTTCAAAACGGGGATGGTTCCCAAAATATATTTCTGTCATCAGTTACTCATGTTGTTCCAAACTTTTGTCCGTCATCAAAAGCTAGCTTTAATGAAATCTGAGAAATTTCTGTCCCTTCACTGAAAGTCTATTCCACCAAAACATGTATTTGAAAAGGTCCTAACGCTTTTTTAAAAGTAATCCAAGTCTTCTGAAGAAACATTGATTTTCGTTGAAGAAACATGATTGCTTTATGATTAACAGGTTTCATTTATTCTTATATTCACTTAAAAACATTGATCAGTGCACATACGTAAAAAACATCCAGCATGGTAAACTGAAGCTCAGCTGTACGTGCTTGATGGACGAGAATAAAGCTTGTGCGTCAAGCAGCACATTTGAGCTTCTGTTTCCCATGCCATTTGATGAACTATGCATGTTCGTTGAGCATCTAAGTTGTGGTTTAATGGACTTTTAATGGAGGGACTGAAATATCTCAGGTTTCGTTAAGATGTCATCATTTGTGTTTTGAAAATAAATAAAAGGTTTCTAACGACATGAGGGTGATTTTTTTTAATTTTTGAGTGAACTAACCCTTTATATGCAGTTCCATGGTTTTAAATCTAATTGCATAATGCCATAAAAGTAGCTGCATTTGTAATTTCATATAAATGGTTTAATTCTGCTCTATTTTATTTTTTGTGAAAATGTTATTGTGTGATGCATTTGTGATTCCAATCCAGACGTTTAACAAAATGTCAATTTAAAATTGAGATTTAATAATAAGAATGAGAAGAATCTTGGGTACATATTTTATTATTTAAATNTCATATAAATGGTTTAATTCTGCTCTATTTTATTATTTGTGAAAATGTTATTGTGTGATGCATTTGTGATTCCAATCCAGACGTTTAACAAAATGTCATTTTAAAATTGAGATTTAATAATAAGAATGAGAAGAATCTTGGGTACATATTTTATTATTTAAATAATAATAATAATAATAATAATAATAATAATAATTATATATATATATATATATGCATACATAAAATATGTACCCAAGATTCTTCTTATATATAAAATAGCAATTTATTAAGAAATATAATAATAATAATAATAATAACCTAGTTATTACCTAATTAATCATTAATTTATATTTAAAAAATTAACTTACCCCAAAGCATTAATATTTATTTATTTAAAATATTGGGAATGTATTAACATATGTGTTTCTATTTAGAAATATGATGTAAGCATGTATTTAAGCAAACATGGTCTTTAGAGTTGGTACAATCTTAAATTAGTGTTTGATATTGTCAGAGAAATTCAGTGTGTTGTCCAAATTCTGTGATATGTGATGAACATGGCAAAAAGATGTTCCCTTTTAAAGATAAAGAAAACAAGAAGTTAGAAATTTAGTGTACAATTTAATGCAGCATCTTCACAAGTGTAAACGTGTCTCTCTTGACAGCAGTTTACCTAAAAAAAAAAATAAAATAAATAAATAAATAATAATAATAATAATACGTTCAGATGCTAATAATTCTTTTATTGACTTTCATTAACTGTTAGCATTAATGAGTGCGTTTGCACCCTCAGTGCCATTTATAATGGGATTTTGTAAGTAAAATATTGCAATGAAACTTTACCTCATGTAAATGCAATACTTTGGTCAAAATAATGCTGTTAGCTATAATTGTAGTAACCATAATCGCATTAAACTGTGGTGTACGCCTAATCACAATAAACAGTTCAGTGCTCAGTGCCATGTTATGTAAGCTTGTGAATAATCTATCTGCGATTTAATTCTGCCTTCACGTGCCATCGAAAACGTCCCACTTTTGATGTAATCATGAGTTTGTCGTGTTTAGTGCTTTGTTGTCGGAAAGAATGTAAATCATGGTGAACAGCCTATTCATTCTCACCTGTTTCTTGGGGAAATTTTATTAAAGCCAAAAAGTATAGATTTAAAGAGATTTATTCAGTATTCAAAAGGTTTTAAACAAAATGAAGCGTACTAGCTTTCAATTCATTGGTAGTCATAAAAACACTCACAGCGCTATCTAGATATTCAGCTGGCTGACAATACCTATATTTCTGTCAAATAAATGCTATTTCCGCTGTGTTCAAAATGCATTAAATGGTTATTTATATACGTAAATATATATAACTGTAATGCCAGGAGAAAACAATGTAGATGTTATGAGAAAAACGAATAAAATTTTACTACTGCTATGTTTCTCTCCTCTGCTATATTTAAAGTTTATGCCTCGTCCAACTCGGAAAGTCGGATATCAGAATGATCTCCGAGTTTCCAAGTTGTAAATACGACTAGGTAAGCCGTTCATGTCCAAATGCTGAATAGGAAACTCATATTTACGTTAATTCCGATAGCACGTGAAGGCAGCATAAGTCCTCTGATTATTGAAAATAATCACATTATAGGTGCATGTGTAAACATGATCATTATTTCCTGTTTACAGCCACATGATGGCAAATTGTAGACAGAGCCTTATAATTTAAGCTATGCAGAAAACTTTGCAAGGGTGTTTGTAAGCATAGTGTCTTGATCTAATTAAATTACTGTATGGCCAAAATAATAAAATATATGTCTCAGTTTAAAAAGCTAAATAAATATACATAACTTATAATCTGCCACACTTCTAACTGAATTTAATTTAGATTGCTAAAGAGAATTAAGCAGCAAATGTCTAACTCAATTATTTATTAGGTAAATAAATCTAAATCAGGTAAGTTAATGACAGCATAGGTTTTCCTGTTCATGTGTCAATTACTTTTACATAGACTGAAATGATCTCTAATTAAAGGTGCTAGAAATCTGATCTAACTCTGTGGACAATATGTAAACAAAGCAGTTTTCAGTAAATCTGGCATTCTCAACTCAACAGACATAGTAGTTTCAGGCATCTTATTGCAGGGGCATTATGCATATGCAAGAATATTATATCCATATTATCTGTGATTTACAATTATTGAGCTGTTTGCTGCTGCAGTTAAAAAAAGCTGCATTGAATGCTTTCAATGCTGTAGCAAAGATAACCTTACAACCATCAGGTAAAATTTGCCATTTCGTTAGATTACCTGATACAAATTTATCATTCATTTAAGTAATTTTAACTAAGTAGAGTTGTATCGTATAGGCAATATGAATTTATAATATATAAATACCTATTGGTGTTCTGTGCAGTCTTTTTAAAATCCATACATTTTGTGGTCATAAAAGCAGCAAATAAAACAAACACTAAGTAACGAGTTAATCTGAATTGTATATTATATTTTTAACTGAAGTTACTCTCAGAATTGGGCCAAAACATAATAGTGGATAGTGTGAACTGTTAATCAATTGTCCATATGATCATTGCTTGTTTGGTAATTATTTCAGATTTCTTGCACCTATAAGAGGTTCATTTTCAATTAAGACCTGCCAGGATGGACATGCACCTTCTGAAGTGTTTTTATACAAATGTCTTTTTGACATCAGAACATCTGAGAAGCATTCATATTTTTCTTCAGATTTGGGCAGGTATAAGTGGGGAGGGTCTGTTCAATGAAAAATGTTTGATTTTTACTTTATTTGCTGGAAATTGTATTATTTTTAGATGTTTGATTTTAAACATGTTTGTGTTGGAATGAATGTGTGTATGGACTGTTATCTAGTTAGAGATAGTCAGAAAAACAAAATGTCTGAATTAATGATTATTGTGATTTTATTTTTTGTAATGAATCCATGAATGAACAAACCTTTTCCTAAAGCCACAAGCAAACCCCATACTTGATGAATGTCACTCAGTGGTAGCGCATACAGGAAATAAGTTCAATTCCACAGTGTATTTAATAATTATAAAGAATAACGTAGCTTACGTAGCTAGCAAAAATATTTATTTTGCAAAAGATTCAGATTCATGCAAATGATATCTAGGCTTTGAGGGACTGCCAGCATGTTCCTTTCTCTTTCCAATTAAAATATCAAGGTCTTAGCACGTAAGTATCATGTCTCAGGAACAAGCAACTCACGGTGAGGACATTTGTTCTCCGTATAGTGTTATTGATGTCATTTAGTCATTTCAGCTCATCAGCTCAAGCAAATATGCTGTGTCTGACTCTGCACCTACTTCCCTACAATCGCTGTTTTCATAAGTAATACTACTGCGGAGATTCTGATGTGCACATCTGATGGACACTTTACTATCCCAGGAGGCCACATGAGAGGAATTGTGAAAGGAAGTAATGGTAACTGATACCGTAAGTCACGAGACAATAACAACATGGCCGATGTAGAACGTCTGGATTTCATTCATCCAACACACATTTGGACTATATAGAACAGACTAGTAGAATATAGAATAATCGAAAAGTTTGTTTCTCGTCATATGTAGTGTTTTCTTAGACAAATATGAGATTTTGGATGTAGCCATGTGCTTCTTATAAGACAGTTTCATTCTCTGCAGCTGTAATTTGGAGACGGTCAACTTGGATCATATTATGTCTTGATAAACAATCACATTATAGCCTAGACAGCATGCTTTTAGAGGCTTACATCAGCCGAACAGTGTTTGCAGATACTATAGAAAGAATTGAAAAGGGTTGTATATTGAATCCTGACGGTCACAAAATTGCATTTGTGTGTGTGTGTAAACTCCAAAAATAGATCAGTCAAAAACAAAATTTTAAGTGGCAAATTTTAAGATTAGCTGACAGGCTGAATGTTCTGCAGTGGATTCAGTAAAATTTTCTAAATGGTAGGTTGTACTGTAATAGGATGTAAAGTAGGTTTAAATTGCACTTGTTATCCCAAGTCAATGTAAATTGCAATTGGTATAAAATAGTGTTGGTTAAAACAAATCTGATTCAATTTTGTGTATTCATGTTACAAGCAATAAGAGTGCAACAAAAGCTGGCAGTTCCTCAAAACCCATACAAATACATTTGCTTATAACAGATGACATATTCTTTCGAATAGTCTAAGATTAGTCTGTATTTACTGTACTGCGCTGCCAAGAGTCACATTTCTGTATTCTCAATGCATTCAGGATAGAAGTGTAAGCAGGAGCTCCGGGGGTAAGTGTAAACGCTGTTATTTTGCCCTAGATTTTGTTCATTCATGTATTCTGTTTTCTTCACTGCAATAGAAAATGACCGTGTTGATGCCAAATGCACACTCCCAATCCTTTTCCGATTTCATGTCAAATTTTAACCAGATATGCATCTCACATGACCCTTGAATGCTTTATGGTATCAACGTTCACCATATGATCAAACTTCCTTTTTCAAGAACTCAGGATGCTGTTCTCTTGAACTTCCACTACTGTTTTCATCGTTGAGTGTTTAAAGAAGAATTTCCTGATTTGGTCTTGTTTGCCTTGTTGCTTCCAAGATGTCCTCTTTCAACCTTGAAGGTGAAGATTCATTCATCAAAATCACTTGAGGATACAAGTCTCTCTCAGTTCCTTTTTAATTTTTAAACCAGAAGATTGGTGTCATTATTCCTTCAGTTTTAAGAAGCCCTGCTTGAACATCTGCATTCTACTGTTTATAGTTATTGGCTTCTTATTGCCACTGTTTTTAGTATGTTTGTTCTAGTAGGACATTCATTTACTGAAAATGTTTACATGAAAAGTCTGTCCAGTTCATCTGTTGAGTTAAAGAGAATTCTTGGAAAAATCATTTGGCGTTGCCAAACCTCTTCTCATTTGCCAGTCATTTTTGTGGAAATCGTCATCTTGACACACAGTTATCATTGACTGGTGTAATCAGTTGTTTTCTTTGTGTATGCTTCAATAGTTTTTCATTTTCTATTGCAGTTAAGACCTCACAACATTATAAATGTCTTTAAATTATATCTATGCTCAATGATTTGTCCATTTTTAACTTTTGTTCAAATACTGCAACAATTTAGGATATGAAATATAGAAAGGGAAAGCGTGTGTGCATGTGTAAGTGTGTGTATGAGTGGTTAACAAACATTTGCCTTAGACCAGCAGTGTTAATGCATTATTTTTATCATTGCGCAGCATGAGGAACGCTAGTGGACTGACCGCCGCTGACCTAGCCCACGCCCAGGGCTTTCAAGAGTGTGCCCAGCTGCTTTCCAATGCCCAGAACCAGCAGCTCAATCAGCTTAACGGGTTCTCAACCAATGGCTCTGTGTGCTTTGGGGAACGCAAGCTAATCCAAGAGCGTGGCGTCCTTAATGGGGTTCCCAGCCGAAAAAGGTCTCTTGATTGCATGGAGTCAAATCTAATTAAAAAGGCCAGAACAGATGGTAAGTCTCGCCTGAATGTTTAAAGACTTTTGCGTCGGGTCGCCTCTTGCTAACGTGAACGCGTCTTTGCAGATCTCGGTTATCAGCCGATGAATGGAGTAAACGGATCCAGCGGCGAGGACCAGATGGAGAACATGCACATGGAGTTTGGCCAAGCGCTGAGCACCCCAGGTGGGAACAGACTCTTAAATGAATCCCTGCCTTTGGGATCCAATGGCTACATCAGTCCAGAGCAGGAACGGGCGGTTCGATTGGAGAGCTTGTCCTCTCCAGTCCACAAAGAGTCAGAGATCTTCACAGTCACCTCCATGCAGATACCATGCCGTTGCACTAACTCCTACGCCTATTTGTAGGAGCGTTTGCCTTGGGTTCATTTGGTGATGTGTGTCTGGGAGGGAAAATAATTTAATTTGGCACACATCATGTGTAAATCATGTGATTTGATCATAAGTTGCTCACACCACCCCATCCTTTAAACTTTTGGTGTTATGCACTTTGTTTTAAACTAAAATGGAGAAGTTTGTTTGAGTGGTAGAAGCAAACTTTAAATTTTGTTTTGCACAATAACTTCCCTAAATGCCATTAAGTTTTAACTTTGATTGTAATGCATTCCAAGAGCAATTAATATGGTTCCTTCTCTCTAGAGTACTTGCATGATGTTTTTTCGTTGTTCAGTCTTAGTACAACACTGATTTCACAGCTTTTCCTGTGAATTGTATTTGCCCCGCCAAATTCCTGACCTTCAGTTTTGTAACATAGTTGGATTTTTGGTTTAGGCTGTTGCTTAATACTTTTGATATGAGTGACCCATATTCTGTTCCTGTTAAGTAGCAAAGGAAAAAAAAATCAGATATTGCTTTTTATATATATATATTTCCATGTTGAAAATATAAAATATTGTGCATTTTAATTTCCTTTTTTATGTCTTAAACATTTATTTCTCTTGATCTGCCAAAGCATATCTTATCATGAATGTATGAAGTACATTTACAGACCTACGCTGTGCAGCTTTCATACACATGTTTTGTAAGGAAGTCTAGGTGCTATTCAGTCACTTGTTTAATCTTTTGACTATATTAGGTTGCAGTTATTTATTTTTTTTTTTTTTTTTTTTTTAGATTTCTTGTATCTGCAGTCTCAAGTGTTTATCAGTCAGGAGGTTATTTAATGAGGTTAAAAGTCTTTTTTCCAGCTAATGTTTTGCATAGCATTTCATATTTAGTGTAGAAAATATTTGCTAAGCTGATTAAGTATGATAAGAGATATGAATTGAGACAAAGGTGATTCTTTGATCGCATTGTACTTTCTATAAATTCATATAAAAATTGTAATTTCACACAACATATGCACTGCATATAGAATAACGCATGATTGCCTACTCACAATTACAAGGGATGTCTTACTATAAGTGCTCATTTAAACACTGGCTATGTGTGACACTGAGATTGACATATTTAGAAATATTGTTCATGTAAAGCAACAGGATGCCTAAGATGGATGTAAATGTAATTTTCTATAATCATTAAATGTTCTCATTTAACAATCAACACTGACTCTTGAATTTGTGCATAAGAGTAGTTTGTAAGAACACGTTAGCAAAACAGAAACCACTTGCAGGTCTTTGATACTGATTATAATGTGACACACATTGGTTTGCACCTTCAGTAACCTCTGACCTCTTTTGGTCAGAGGATTAATAATTAAGTCCTGTTATTTAAATGGAATAAATATTAATTTATATGACAACATGTTTAATGTTGAAGATAATGTAGGGCAGTATGCCAGTGCTCTGTTTTTGTAGAGTTGAGCAATATTATGGCTTGAAGCAGGACTTTAATCTCAGGTTCAGATGGTCAGATATAATCATGTTACATAATCCGAACTGGATGGGTGATTTTGAAAAGCCACAAAAGGATATGAACAATGTAGGCCTGTTGGAAATTGTTGTGCAAAACAAAGTCATTCAGTTTAGAATGAAGAAGTTATCATTCTTTAATGAATTTATAATTCATATGTTCTCTTTGACAGCAGGACTCCCACTTAACGGACATTGCCATCCTGTGCAGCACCTCAATGGAGGTGACCTGACGCACAAGCACGTAAATGGGAATACAACCAAAGTTGAGAGTGGTGATGTGGTTGTCTCCTCACATCTTGGTTGCTTTGAAAATGGGCTTCATTTTGGGCATCATAATGGCTTTGGAGATACAGCTGAGAACATGGAGGACGCCAGCAGTCAGATAGAGCACCGCAAGTCAGTCAGTGTAGAGGAGCAATATGACCACATCACCTTCAACACCATGCACCTCTACCATGGCTGTTAGGATGTCCCATCCAGACTCATATGCCTTTATATATCCATATAGAATGTGCTTGAATTGCTTTAAGTCCAAGTCCTTTGAAATGGACACTGTATTTGTATTTGTGTTGTAAAAAAAAAAGTGCAATCCTTTTTTAATTTGGGTCATTTAAATTAGTTGGAGAATACAAGAGGCTGTTCATTTTTTATGCATTATTTGTAAGGACATTTATTGTATTAATTGTGCCTACATATAAAATATAATTGTTTATTGACATGTCTTTCTTACATAGTAGATAGAGCTGTGTGTGAATAAAACGGTTGGTGAATTGACTGAATCATTTGTATGGTTTTCTAACTCGCAACATCCACCTTAAGAATATTTGTGACCCTGGACCACAAAACCAGTCTTAAGTAGCATGGGTATATTTGTAGCAATAGCCAAAAATACATTGGGTGGGTCAAAATGATCTTTTTTCTTTTATGCTAAAACTCATTGGGATATTAAGTAAAGGTCAAGTTCCTTTAAGATATTTTGTAAATTTCCTACTGTAAATATATCAAAATTAATTTTTGTAGTAACAGTAATATGCACTGCTAAGACCTTAATTTGTAGGCGATTTTCTCCATTTTATTTATTTATTTATTTATTTATTTATTTTTTGCACCCTCAGATTCAAGATTTTCAAAGAGATGTATCTCTATCTCTCCAAATATTGTCCTATCCCGACAAACCATATATCAATGGAAAGAAAAAAAATATGACCCTTATGACTAGTTTTGTGGTCCAGGGTCACATTTTGTCTTCTTGTAGTTTGTATTGTAGTGTGTAGTAAGTTGTATATACAGTAGTAAGGAACAGGTTTTTATTGGTTTTACTTACCTATTTTATTGTATGTTGTAGTCCACACACTTACCCTACACTCTTTATATTTTATGGTAGTACCAATATCTGCCTTCCCCCTGGTTATTATCTAATATATCGTCGAGAAAGAAAATAAAACTGAAAACATACCTGTTATGAAATATCTTTCACGTCAGAGTACAATAAGGTCGTCATTTATTGCATTTCCCGCCCTTAACCGCTAGGAGGATACTGACCTCATTCCTCCCACAGAAACGTCATCGAGCCTGTTCCTCCGACTAAGACCGTACCAATGGATAGAAAAATAGGGGTATTTCTGCCATTTACGTAGTCAAAGACGAACATTTCAGGCAACTCATTGAATTATCTCTCTTGAACCATAAGTATTTTAAACTAATTGCGGAAATATTAATCTTTATGTCTTTAAAAAAAAACACACAAATTGGATTTATACACATTTTGTATGATGTTTTTGTATTTTCAGTCGGAAATAACCCCCTGTGTGGGATAGATGGAATAATCCTGTCTCGTGAAAAGACGTCTTGTACTCAGAAAGGAATATTAATCATCAGTGTTGTGACATATACAGTTACCTTAGCATTTGTTATTTGGGCTCTAAAAATAATCGCTGACGATTTTTAGTGTAGTTAAAGATGTCTACCCCAGCAAGAAGGCGACTTATGCGAGATTTTAAGCGGTGAGTAGCTGTAAAATGATAGATGTGTGTTGTTTTGCTGGAGTAGCTGGCTAGCTAGTTAGCTTCATATCACCCTGTTCGGTAGTCGATTATTAAACGTAATATGAACGATTAAAATACGCCATTTAATGTTGTGCTTATCGCTTTGAGGCTGTAGGTAGTATCACATTGCCTGTTTACACTGTGAGGATTCGTAGAAACTCTACATCCATATTAGCTTATTAGCTAGCTGGCTAGTGTGAGCCGGTTAGAGAAGTTATTCAAGCTTGACTTGCCTGAATGTGGTGGTTATTATTATTAAATACAATATTTTTGTATTTCTAGTAATTTTTATAAAATGACCAGATGCCACAATTTGTCGTGTAGTATTCCTGGTTTTTCCTAATCAGTTTATGTGATGGACACTTATGATTGAGGGTTATGTGGTGGTCCCACAGGCTCCAGGAGGATCCTCCAGCCGGCGTCAGTGGAGCTCCATCTGAGAACAACATCATGGTGTGGAATGCAGTTATATTCGGGTAAGAAAATCGAGAGCAAATCGGGCTGACCGAATCGAGTCTGCGCCAACCAGCAGCGTGGTGTAACACGTTTCCCACTTTCATGAAAAACCTCAACATATGAGAGGATTATGAAATCGAAATTTCCAGACCTGAAAATGTTATGCAAATGAATTGTTTGTTTAAATATTATGCAACTTTCTGTTTAAAAAGTTTGGAGTCTGGAATTTTTTAGAAGAAATGAATACTTTCAGTTAGCAAAGACATTAAATTGATCAAACGTGACAGTAAAAACATTAATAATGTTACAAAAGATTTGTATTAAAATTAATGCTGTTGTTTTGACTTTTCTATTCATCAAAGAAATATGTAAAT
>JAHKKF010529300.1:46694-66110 GCA_019740295.1 Labeo calbasu | reverse complement strand
AATATTTTTTAAACAGCAATCTGCATATTAAAATGATTTCATAAGGATTATGTGACACTGAAGAACTTATTCCTTTTGATTCCACCCTATGCTGATTTATTATCGATGTTGATAATAAAGTGTTGAACAGTCGTGCTTGTTAATATTTAGTTGCAACCTGTGATATTTTTTTTCAGGATTCTTTAATAAATAGAATGTTAAAAAATAAGCATTTATTTAAAATAGAATTATTTTGTAACAACAAATGCACAAAGTCTGTGGTCAGTAAATTTGTATTCTTTTTCTTGAAAGAAATTAATACTTTTATTCACCAAGGATGTGTTAAACTGATATAGTGATAGCAAAGACCTATATTGTAAGAAAATATATTTTTATTTTGAATAAATGCTGTTCTTTTTAACTTTGTATTCATCAAGGAATCATAAGTTTCAAAAAAATATTAAGCAGCTGTTTTCAGTGTTGATAATAAAAGTAATAAATCAGCATATTAGAATGATTTCTAAAGGATCATTTGACACTGAAGACTGGAGAAATGATGCTGAAAATTCAGCTTTTCATCACAGGAATAAATTATATTTTAAAATATATTCAGATACAAAACGGTTATTTTAAACTTCAGTAATATTCTATAATATTACACTTTTTTTCTGTATTTTTGACCAAGTACATGCAGCCTTGATGAGCATAAGAATTCTTAAAAAAAAAAAAAAAAAAAAAAAACTGATCCCAAACTTTTGAACAGCAGTGTACACATATTACTCATTTTAAGGACTTGACTGGAGTAAATCTGCCCCACCACATATTCAGTGCTCTAATGCAGCATGTGTGTTGCTGTGATTTTAATATCATGGTCAACATGCTGTACCTAAATGTTCCATGTCAGTTTCCTCCTACATTTGACCTTAATGTTGTTTCTCTTCTCTTCTCTTTTTTTTTTTTTAAACATGCAGTCCAGAGGGAACGCCTTTTGAAGATGGTAAGTGTCTGTCTTTTACAAAGACGTGGCAGAATGGTCAAATGCATGTATACAGAAGTTGAATAAAATGTATTTCTTCCACGGAAATGAAAGCTACAATGTTGTTTCTGTTCTCCACACAAGGTACTTTCAAACTCACAGTTGAGTTCACAGAAGAATATCCAAACAAGCCCCCAACTGTGCGGTTTGTCTCAAAAATGTTTCATCCAAATGGTGAGTGATACTTCCTGTTTGTTTCAGATTAGAAGCTTTGTCAAAGAGAATCTGACCCCGATTCTCAAATAAGCTGTCATTAGTCTGCTCATGTAGCACGTTCCCACACAGAATCTGCTGCTGTTAAATTTAGTCGTTCAGTCTGTCCTTCATTGTACCTTGCATGCTTTTATTAAATAATTTTGCTGAAATTAGTTTTTTAATAAAGATTCAGCAAAAATCTTTGTTTTGTTGACAATGATAACTTATTGCACTATTTACATTGAAGATGTTCAAAGTTCTCATTAAAATTTACTGTTGTGGTATTTTCTGGAAAGCAACACTTTACAATAAGGTGTCACTTGTTAATGTTAGGTAATAAAAATACAGTTGTTCATGGCTTGTTCATGTTAGTTCACAGTGCATTCATTAATGTTAACACAAACACAACTTGTGATTTTAATAATGCATTAGTAAATGCTGAAATTAACATTAAGATTAATAAATGCTGTAGAAGTGTTGTTCATTCTTAGTTCATGTTGACTAATGTAGTTAACTAATGAACCTTATTGTAAAGTGTTACCTTCTGGACTGTTAGTCTGGGAGGGACTGTACAGTATTAGTGAGCATTGTTTGGTTGCTACATTCTGAAAAGTTATTCATTTTATCATAAAGTGTCATGCATGTATTTTTGAACGTAGTGAATATGTTGTTCTAACTTTTCTTTTGTTGTCTTTCTCAGTGTATGCTGATGGCAGTATCTGCTTAGATATTCTTCAAAATCGGTGGAGTCCAACTTATGATGTTTCATCTATTCTGACATCAATTCAGGTTAGGGCTGCCGTTAACAGCTGTTTTTCTATTAATCAGTCTATCGACTAATGTATTGATTAATCAATTAATCTAAACGATTAATTTCTCACAAAAAATTTATAATTTTAAATTAAATTTTAAAAATCAAACATCTTATTTAAATTGCAACTTGGCGATTCAGTAGTGTACCATAAATGTAAACAAGCCCTTGACGAAATGTAAACCTGAAATAAGAGTAAAAATGTAAACAAACCTAGTAAAAATGGAGAAAAAAAGAGAAAAGAATAACAAGAAGTCTGAGAAAGTCAGCATGTTCTGAATGTCAGTATATCCTGTTCTGTTAAATTTAATTTAATCATTAAAACGGAGTATGGAAAAATTAAAACAGGAAAAAAAACTTAATTTGGAAATAAAACGGATTTCATAGGGCCCTATAATTATAATTTTTTTTTTTTTTTGTGGTAAGAAAAATAGATATGTGAACAATAGCCTTTAAAGTGGAAGTGAAGCAGTTAAGTTTACATTTAGTAAAGTGATTATAACTTTAATTAAAAAATATGTAACAAACATGATTAATGTAACCATTTTAAAGAAAAAAAAAAAGGATGAAATTTGACTGGAAAAAAAGAAACTTGACTGACTGCTTCATTTCCACTTTAAAATTGCTTAAAATACATATATAATAGCAATGAGGCAATAATATTTAGTTCATAAGAAAGAAATTATATGGTTTTATTGAACAAAACTGTTAAAATACATAATGTATTATAAACAATAGAGCTAAGGTACATTACACATTACAGTAAAGGCCTGCAGAGGGTGCCAACGGCCTGACACTTTACTGCACAGTCTAATCCTTGTTTAATATTGACTCAGCAACATTTAACCCAAATGTCCACCTAATCTTTAATATTTGGCCATTTCTTTACAACAGAAATGCTACAGCCACTGTAATGTTTTTGAATATGTGGACATAAAAACATGTAAACTCAGTGTGAGGGTTTGAGCTTTTATTTTGAAATCGCGATGAACAGTGTATTAATGTATTCTGAGTTTGTGCGGAACAGCATTTACTGTGAATGGAGCCACTGTGAGTCGCTTGTACTTACACGCATCTAAATAAAGCATGTATATTAAACCTGCATTGCATATATTTATGTGACTGAATCATAATTACAATTGTCACAATTATGCTTAATTATTATTCTTAATTTTAAACGGGTTTAATATA
Organism: Labeo calbasu; assembly: GCA_019740295.1. Classification (NCBI taxonomy): domain Eukaryota; kingdom Metazoa; phylum Chordata; class Actinopteri; order Cypriniformes; family Cyprinidae; genus Labeo; species Labeo calbasu. The sequence continues at coordinate 62,898 of JAHKKF010529300.1, read as the reverse complement.
TCATGCATCCTTGAAAAACAGTCTAATAATGCGTTTCGTGGATTCTCGTCCGTGAAATACGCCACTTTCGGTATTTTGCCGGTTAGTCGACGCTGGCAAAATGAAATTGAGGATTTTTTAAAATCGAATAGTCAAATAGAATCAACGAATCATGACAGCCCTAATTCAGGTATGGTAATTAGCTCTTTCATTGTTCTTTTATATTAAACAAAAAATGCTTCATGTAGCTTGTAAACATTATTAAATCTGAGAATTGTCTCATTTGAATGCGTGTGTGTGTAGTGTTGTTGTTTTGGTTAAGAGTGTGAATGGTGATATTTCAGTTTTGCATAATTGCACTTTTCTGTCCTACTTGTTATACTCTTAAGGCCTAATTTTTTATTTCTCTTTCTTTACAGTCCCTTCTAGATGAGCCAAATCCCAATAGCCCTGCAAACAGCCAGGCAGCACAACTGTATCAAGAAAACAAACGAGAATATGAGAAACGGGTGTCAGCGATTGTAGAGCAGAGCTGGCGGGACAGTTGACCATATTCGCAAAAAAAAATGTTCTCACTGAAACTTTGTTTTTCTTTTGTTTGGCTCTGTTGTTGGGGGATAGTTTTTCAAATCTCCATTTTTAAGTTTTTATGCACTTTATTCATGCAAGATTGTGATTTTTGTTTTATTTCTCTCCCACATTTTTTGCCTGGACTGATTTTCAACCTTCATTAAGATCACTGAAAGGGGTTAACATCCCTGGTGAATATGCTTGACTAATTTTGCATATGGCATGAACATGCAGTGATTGTCCTTCTTTGCTAAATGCATAAGCATTCTTAAAAAAAAAAACAACAGAAAAACATTACGGTTGAGTCAATCAAGGCAGCCTGATTTGGATACGTGACTCACTAAGAGACTTTAATGTAAGTCATAGTAGTGTTCATGAAAATGTTCTTGGTGCTTTGTCAATTTTAATATCATGGTTTCACTCGAAAAGCAGTTAAAAGTGTCCTTTTAATTTCGGTTTTGCTTCCATTGTTCTGGATTAGCATTCGGTATGTTGATTTAGTCACGACTCTTCTTTGCTCTGCCAGAGGTGGGCTGGCATGCTACCACATGAGTGGTGAGTACGCACTGAAAACGCATATAAGATGTTTGTAGACAGGCTTGAGGGTTTAAGAAATTATCAAATTATGTTGACAGATAATGGCAATATGGTATGGAGTATAAAAAAATATATTTACTGATCGAAAAAGAAAAAATTAGATTTGCTGGAATTACTCAAAGTACTTAAATATCCTCTAAAATCCTCCAGAGACCCATGTTAACTGCAGTTACTTAATATCTTCTCATGGCTTGCATCACAAGTCCAATCAAACAGTCAAGTGAAATAATGTCTTCAGGTCTTTTTCCAAGCCCTTGATCTTTGCAGATGTATGCCCTGTTACATGCATGAATGCCTGAGTGTGTCCTTGCCTCTATTAATCTCTTGTATATACAAAAACACATCTGAATTTTGTGTACAGATTTTGCACTGGTTGGCAATCTCATTTTCCAGCACTTGTAAATACTTAAATAAAAGGTGAAACTACCTTTGTGATTGCGTCACTGATACTGTACACCTCATTTCATCATGTTTGAATCTGTAACAATAGACCTTTGTTACGTTTCCAAGCTTCTCAGCAGTGGAAGTTATCATAGTTGAGTAAATTTCGGAAGAAGCGAATGGGAGAGTTCCACATTACATTCCCCGTTAGTTCAAATAGCAAAAGAAAAAGTCCACGATAGTGTTTTTTTAAAATTGAGAGACTGATAACGGCAGAAGAGAGAACGGTCAAATTTACCGTCACTCCCATAGAGGCTGTATTAGTGTTAAAGGAGAAGTCCACTTCTAAATTTACAGATAATGTACTCACCCCCTTGTCATCCAAGACGTTCATGTCTTTCTTTCTTTAGTCGTAAAGAAATTATGTTTTTTGAGGGAAACATTTCAAGATTTTTCTCCATATAATGGACTGCTATGGTGCCCCGAGTTTGAACTTTCAAAATGCAGCTTCAAATGATCCCAAATGGGGATGTAAACGATCCCAGCCGAGGAAGAAGGGTCTTATCTAGCGAAACGATCGGTTATTTTCATAAAAATAATACAATTTATATACTTTTTTATTGTCAAACGCTCGTCTTGTATTACTCTGCCTGGACTGTTTTTGTTCCGGTTCGTGACAGGGTATGTCGAAAAACTCACATCTCATGTTCGCCCTCAACTTCCAAATCGTCCTATATCGCTGTTTTACATTTTTTGTTAAGGGTGTTTGATCTTCATCGCATGTTCACTTTGCAAAGACTGTGTCAGTACTTTTGCAGCGATGTAGGATGATTTTTTTAATGAAAATAACCGATCGTTTCGCTAGATAAGACCCTTCTTTCTGGGCTGGGATCATTTGAAGCCGCATTTAAACTGCATTTTGGAAGTTCAAACTCGGGGCACCATATCAGTACATTATATAAAGAAAAATCCTGAAATGTTTTCCTCAAAAAAAAAAAAAACAAAAAAAAAAAACAACTTCATTAGGACTGAAGAAAGAAAGACATGAACATCTTGGATGACAAGGGGGTGAGTACATTATCTGTAAATTGTTGTTTGGAAGTGGTCTTTTTCAGGTTTTTTTTGGTTTTTTTTGTAATTTAATGCAAATGTGATATATAAATGTAAATATATATTTATAAATCTTTATATATAGAGAGAGAGATCTAATATATAGCAGAAGCCTTTTCTACTTACTAAAACATAAGAACCTTTACTCTTTTCTATTTAATATTTTCTAAATTAGTTGAAACTTTAATTAATTAGTTGAAACAGATCATACAATTTTATTATTTTTTTTTTTTTTCAGAGAAAGCATTCATGGGACGTGAATCATGCGACATAGAAAAGCTAATAAAGCCACATAACAAGCTTCTGGTCCACATTTGAGATGTACTTTAAAGAAACAGTCCGCCCAAAAATTAAAACTAGCTAAAAAAAATTCACTCACCCTCAGATCATCCAAGATGTAGATGAGTTTGTTTCTTCATTGGAACAGTTTTGGATAAATAGCATTACATAACTTGCTTTCCAATTGATACTTTGCAGTGAATGGATGCCGTCAGAATGAGTGTCCAATCAGCTGATAAAAATATCACAATAATCCACACAACTCCAGTCCATCAATTACACAATTAAAAGTCTATAATAACACTTCCTCCTTTGAAAAAGTCTGTCCCCTGTTGTTCTCTCTCATCAAATTCCACTGCCATGTTTACAGTTTTTTTTTTCTTTTTACTGTTTTCACTTGTAAACAATAATTAATGCTAGACCGTAAGGTAACATTTTTACAATTTTAAATTAAGACATCTTTATGACGGATTTGTTTATTACAAACACGCAGCTTTTCATGTCACAAGATGGACTGGAGTCATGTGGATTACTTGTGATGTTTTTATCAGCTGTTTGGACTCTCATTCCGACAGCACCCATTCACTGCAGAGGATTTATTGATGATAATACTAAATTTATCCAAATTTGTTACGATGAAGAAATAAATTCATCTACATCATAGATGTATTGCCATGAAATTTCTACTTTTGGGTGAAATATTTCTTATTTCATATAACATTTTTATAAGCATAAGACAACACTGCATTACGCATGGTTTATTTTACATGAACATATGTAAAGTTATGCAAGGCATAAATACAAAACCGATAGTTGAAAATAGTAAAAATGCATTACACTGTCTTGAGTTTGAAGGAACAGAATACTTCCAATGCTGTAGAACATTGATAACTAAGCAGCTGATAAGTGAACCCTATCAAATACATATTCCTAAAGGATATAGCTACAAACCAATGACCAGCTCTAGTCTGTAACAACATTACAGGCCCTGGCCTTTCTCAAAACTGAACAGTAAACTCCTGAATAGAAAAATATTACATGGCAACCAGGTACACCTGACACTACCTGTTGTACGCTCGTTCTTTCTTAGACCTTTCTAATGCTTTGTCCATTGTCTTCTCGTTGTCTCCTCTGCACTTCGGACAGTACCACTTTCCTTTGGGCTTATGGTGCAGGCCAACGCATGAGAAGTGAAACCATTCAATAGTGCATTCGTCATTATCGCAACCTATCATTTCTCCATACGACACTTGCTCGCACAGGCAATAAGTGGGTTCGTTAGGATCGATAGGCAGGTCTGTCGGTGATGGCTCTCTGTCCTGCTTGCTTTTCGACCTCTTCTTCTTCTTCGATGACGTGGATGAGGTCTTAGCCTTCTTTTCTTTTGGCACACCCAAACCGACCTCCTCATTGTGCTCCATGCCATAACTGGAGTTTTCCCGATTCTCCGAACCATTTTTCTGCCTTCGTGAACGCTTTCCGCCAGATTTGTCGACTGAAGTCGGAGTCTCGTCTCGTCTGCGATCCACACTCGGTTTACTGACCGAGAGCATCGAAGCAGAAACCGGTGTCATAGCTACGGGTGTTACGGCACTGGGGGTGCTGCCCACCGACACGGTGCTCTCCGGCGAGTCTTGGCAGGCCTGGAAAAGCTCACTCTGCCACTCGAGCTGCCGACTGCGATTCTCCACCATTTCCACCATTTGGCCGGCGATCTGGATCTTTTCATCTCCGAGTTCTTCTGTGCGGATCAAAGAGCGCTGGATGCAGTGAAGCAGACGCCGCCTCTGCACAGGATCTGATTCTTGTCTGTGCTTTTCATAAGCCTCGTCCAGTTCATTGAGGATCTCTGCAAGATCAATACATCAGGATTAATGTAACAATAATAACGGCACAATGTTTACTGAATGTTACTGTATGTCAATCTGTACACCTTTAGCATTTTAACCTCTAGTAAAGAAGTCAGCTTTAATGTCTCAAGACAAGATGCCACAGGTGAGTAAAACACATTTTGACTAATAAATATCATCATATTTGATCAATTTCAGCTTTTCAAGTTTCCAGAAATGTTGTTTTAATACACAAATGTGGAATTATGAAATAAAAAAATGCCCAGATTTGTATACATTTCTAGAACCAAAATCTGATTTGGACAAAACCAGTTCTCATTTTTCAAGTTTTAAGAATAAAATGTGTAATATGTAAATACACGCCTCTGTAAAAACCTTCAGAATATACACTACCAGTCAAAAGATTTTTATTGTGTTTTAAGGAAGTCTCTTCTGCTCACCAAGCCTGCTTTTATTTGATCCGAAGTACAGCAAAAATAGTAAAAACTGAAATAGTTTTACCATTTAAAATAACTGGTTTTCTATTTGAATGTATTCTAAAATGTAATTTATTCCTGTGACTTTAAAGCTGAATTTTAACAGCATTTTTAAAAGCATCATATAATCCTTCAGAAATCATTCTAATATTCTGATTAGCAACTCAAAAAACATTCATTATTATTATTATTATTATTATTATTATTATTATGCTAAAAAAAGCTGAGTAGATTTTATCAGATTTCTTTGATGAATAGAAAGTTCAAAAGAACAGCATTTACCTGAAATAGAAATCTTTTGAGACATTATAAATATCTTTTTCAATACTTATGATCCATTTAAAGCATCCTTGCTAAATAAAAGTATTAATTTCTATAATTTCTTTTCCAAAAAAAAAAAATTTTTTGCTTTGATCACAGGAATAAATTACATTTTAAAATACATTTAAACAGACAGCAGTTATTTAAAATAGTAAAAATATTTCACAATATTACAGCTTTTGCTGATTTCGGATCAAATAAATGCAGGCTTGGTGAGCAGAAGAAACTTCTTTAGAAAAAGATTAAAAATCTTACTGTTCAAAAACTTTTGACTGGTAGTGTAGATATAAATAAATCTCTAAAGTTTGGTCTATGTGACTGTTAATGAAGTAAATATTTCTGGCCCAGTACAAGAGAAAAAAATATTGTAAGAATATGGAAAATACACATTTTACTTGAAATCTACAGATGCAAATAGATCATGTGTAATCAAATAAACACGTACATGTATTTCAGATGTTTTCTTTCCACTAGCTTGAAAGAAGGCGTGTTATGAAAGCAAAAACAGCCTAAATCTTAAAACTGACCAGTGCATGGAATAAAACAATGGTTTTGCCTGTCTTTGCTTTAAGATGTGTTATATACAGTACGATGTGCTGTCTTTAGAATATTTTAAGGACTATTTACACAACACCTAACACACAACTGTGATTTCAAGCTACATAATTATTTAAACAGGAAGTTTAAGTGGCGCTCTAGAAGCTGCAAGACTCCATACTCCATGCAAACAGGATGTGTAACGTTACAGATTTAACAGAAACCTCTATAAATTTAAGATATAAATGACAAATAAATTTACTGTATATATTTTTTCAACTTTGCAGCTTTAACCTCTCAATCGCGCAACGCGGGGAAACTTGCAAGTTTCACGTGCTAACAGTTAGCCGCTAGCCAGCTAGCTAGTGTGACATCTAACACCCGTTACACAAACAATGCAGCGCTTTTTGTCTTACACTTCTGCTACATGCAAGTGTCCGTAAGTTTTCACCTTGATATCTGGCGTCAATTTCCTTCATTAGAGACACACATCTTTGTAGGTCCAGGGGCAAAGACTCGACCAGCTCCAGATACTCCTCAACATAGTTCACCACAACATGAGAAGACTCTCCGTTTGAAGAAGGGTTCAGCATCTTTTCACACGCATTTAAGAAGTTGGTAGAGCAATATAACTACGTTTTTTAATAGTTATATTATCTTAGGATTTTTTTTTAAATAAAATAAAAAAAAAGCCTCGACTGCTAGAAAAGTTATTTTGGTCAGTGTTGTAGTGAGTTGTTCAGGACCAGTGACGCTTCTATGGCGGAGACCTAGCTCATGAATATGAATTGCCTCACTGTGACGTTGTTCCATAAACGTCCAACAGAGAGTGGCGGTACGCAAAGGTTAATCAATATTCATGAGCGAATCATTTAACATTTGCCACAGGGTCCAGCAACGTCTGCATATTGTTGCACTTCGAAGACGCTTGGTGGCGTTTGGTAACAAGACTTCAACGGTCGTTTCAGAGGAACTGGTAAATAGCAACTGAAAATGACCTACATGTTTGTATGTTACGTTTAGGTTTGAGTTCAGTGGAATTTGGGTTGCAGTTTATGAAAATACAAGAAAAACCTGATCTCTAGACTAGTTGGCTTAGCTCATCTTATAATTATTTGTGTTTGGAGCCTGCAGAGAGTTATTACCTTCTTATATTATTGTGCAAGATTATGTGAACTGGGACAAATTTATTATTAAATATGTAAGATATTTATGATCATCACACATACAGCTGAGGTCAAATTTTTACATACACCTTGCAGAATCAGCAAAATGTTTTTTACCAAAATAAGAAGGGTCATACAAATGCATGTTGTTTTTTTAAATAGTACTGACCTGATTAAGATATTTCACATAAAAGATGTTTACATATAGTCCACAAGAGAAAATAATACTTGAATTTATAAAAATGACCCTGTTCTGAAGGACAGTACTAAATGAAAATAATATGATATTTAGGCAAAATAAGAAAAATGTACACATCATTATTCTGTTCAAAAGTTTATCGTTTTTCCTTCTGCAGCATCAGCAAATACACAAAAATGCTGAAAAACCAAAGAATTTGTGGGACCTGAAGGATTTTTCTGAAGAACAGCGGGCAGTTTAACTGTTCAGGATAAACAAAGGACTCATGAACAACTATCACTAAACAAAGAAAACAGCTGTGGATCATTCAGGTAACAACAGAGTAAGAACCAAGCGTATGTAAACTTTTGAACAGGGTAATTTTTATAAATTAAACTATTATTTTCTCTTGTGGATTATACGCAAATGTCTTTAATGTGAAATGTCTTATTGAGGTCAGTAAAAATAACATGCATTTTGTATGATCTCTCTTATTTTTGGTAAAATAATTAACATTTTGCATATTCTGCAAGGTGTATGTAAACTTTTGACCTTAACTCTAGTAATTAATTCAGAGTAGGCCTACTGTCTAAACACCTGTAAATGTCTTACACCAAGAATGCCCTGCAGGGGTCACTTATGTTAAGGCAATGTGGCTTTTAATGTTGTTTATCCTCAGATGAGTTGTTTACTGGCACATCGTATACATATTCTTTTCTCTTGAGTGTATGGTTGTGGATTGCTAGTTTTTTAGATACAGCCCCAAAGGGAAATCCTAACAAGTTATCCTATAATATTAAGTTGTGAATGACCTTTGAAAATGGTAAAAGTAGCTCTTTGTACATCTGTGTTATTAGCAGCAAAAATGCCAGATGACTAAAATGTCATAACGTGCAAATGAAAGAGAAAGGAGTGTTCTCCAGAGGCCAGCACAGTCGAGTCTCCTTTTCTTAAGTACTCTGACCCGAGTGGTGTCGTAAAAAAATGACCTCTTACGCATTTCAGTGTCAGTGGAGAATTCAGTTTGGACAAATTACTTTCCACATTAACTTAATGTCAAGAATCGAGGTGTAGTCGTGAGTGAGGGTTTTGCGTAGACACTCTCAAGCTTTTTCATATTTCTTTGATGAATAACAGGTTTAGAAGAACAGCATTTATTCAGATTTCAAAGTTTTGGGTCAGTGAGTTTTTGTTGCACTGAAGATGACACTAAAATTCAGCTTTGCATCACAGCAATAAATTGCATTTTAAAGTATACAGGTATTTTAAATTAAGTTATAAGTTAACAATATTTAACAATTTAAATACAATTTTGAATGAAATAAATTCAGTCTTGATGAGAATAAGAGACTTAAAACAAAAACATTAAAAATCTTAGAAATGGTCCAAACTGCTGTCCCACAACCAAAAAACACATTTAGAAATCATTTAAGTATTCAAATCTTAGATGTTTGCCAAGATCCTTCTATTATCTATTAAAACCCACAATAATATTTAAAATATTAGTAAGCTTAATTTTTTATAAAATCATCATTTGTTGGGTACTTATTTTATATTTTCTTTGTAAATTATGAATCTTTATTTTAAAAAATGTGTCCCACATTTTTATGCCACTATCAAAACAGTTTATGTTTTAGTCCATTGCCTGAGACTGATTTTAACTACACCTCTAAATTTATGATCAGGAAATATTCATGTGTTTATGATCAGAAAATATTCATGTGTCCCTCTCTCTCATAGCTACAAGGTGTGAGTAGGCCCCATCATTTTGAGGTAAATGTGTTCAAAAGTCTGAAAAATCTGTGTAACTTTAAGGAACGTCACTACTGAACACCTTTTTTTTTCTGCAGTTAAGCACACTTTTTTGTAAATTATTCAGTAACATTTAGTTTTTTATACAACTGTTCGGAACTGTGCTAGCTAATCATGTGCTGATTAGCATCTTTGAGCTAGGTGCAAAAGTATCTAGAATTGTCACTACCGAAACAGTGATGACCCAAATATTTTCAGTAGTGACATCATTGATTTTTTTGTGTGTGTTATTCCACAAATTTGTCACTACTGTAACAGTCATGACCAAAACATGTCATCATTGTTTCGGTAGTGGCAAAAGGGAGCACATAGTCCTCATATGTGGAGGAAATAAACTAAATTTTAGTACAGTTATGCAAATGTTTAGCATTCAAGTATGTTTTAGTAGTGTTATGCGAGATAAAATTCTGTAATGTGATGTGGCTGCTACCAAAACATCACTGTCACTTCTGAAAATGTGCAGTCACTGCCGAAACTTGAGATGTTTTGTAAAAATAAAGTATACTGAATTATCAACTAAGGTGTTATGATAGTGTTTGGTTCAATGTATATTCAAACTAATGAATCCTTAACTTTAAAATCAGAATGATCAACCTTTTGCCTTTTACAAAGAAAAAAAATTATTCAAAATCTCCTAAATTACACTTGAATTATTGATAAAAAATGTAATTGTTATTGATTTACCCTATTTTTTTTATAAAATAGCAAAAAAAAAAATTAGATGTAGATGTACATTATTGATATTACTGTTTCGGTATAGTAACAAATTTGAGGAGAGAACAAATATTCCACAACTTTCTAAAAATACAATATGAAAATTAACTGCACAGTTACTAGAAATGTGTACCTTGGATATTATACAATTTGCATACATACAATTTTTTTTTTTTTTTTTTTTTTGAATTTTCTTAATATTTCAAAATAGTAGTTCTTTATATAGATTTTTTTTGATATTCTCTTTTAACAATATTTTGTTGTTGTTTTCTAATAGTCATTACTTATTTCAGGCTTTTGTATTTATAAGGTGTACTTTTAACTTTTAATTCTCTTACAGTTTTATTAGGTTTAGCTTTTATCTGTCAAATGATCAGATCTTAATGAATCAGCATACCCTTCCTGGTAAATATATTAAAATCACAACTTTATTTTGCAGTTCTATTGTATACATTTTGTAACTTATAATTTAGTATTTTTTCTTATTTTGCAATCTCAATGCTTATCTGCATTAAATTCTATTATTTACCGTAACATGCTGTTGATTTCAGAATATTTGTTCCTGTCTAATTTTTCTAAGAAGCTGCCGTGAATTGATGAATCCAGCTTTCCCATGACGTAAAACCCATTGTTCAGGCCCTTGCAGTATAAACAAAACCTAGGCTTGTCTTCGGTGAATCTCATGACCCTCCATAAAGTCACAGTGTCCTGGACTACAGTCACTGCTAGCTCACTTTACTAAGTACTATACCACAGTGTCTTCAGTTTCATAGGATGACATGCACTTACGCTCATGGTTCAGACTCAGCTGAGTTGGTTTTCAGCCAGTGGGTAATAGGTGCAGGGTTTGAAATGTTAAGACTGTTGAGTGACTTCATGAGTGAGTTCATCAACACAAGTTAAATAAAGTGCTGACGGTGAGCTACCTGGTGAGTAACGCTGCTACCTGACCTCAGTCTGAACAGATATAATCTCTCTTTCGCGCTCTCTCTCGCAAACACGCACAATAGCGGCATTGGAATTTATTGCGTAAGTGCAAATAATAAAATCACATCAGATTACCATAAATGAAGGGAAACAGAAGACCTGAATAGCTTTTGGAACAGTGCGCCTCAGTTTCATTCTTATATCTTCTAAAAAGAATTTGTGGACTTTTGTAAGACATCTTCATATAACTGCTGGTTTTACAATTGCTCCAAAAGCATTTGGACACTCAAGCCACACTTACAACTGTATAAACATCATTGCATTATATAACAAAATTTAATTGTGGCATTTATACAAAAGAAAGAATGTTTGTACTTTAATACTAATCATTTTTTTGTTGACTCAGGGGCCAAAAATTGAATCGCATCTTCATTTCAGATAAGATAAACAAAACAAATGCTCTATGTTAAAATATAATGTCAGCAATTCTCAGGTAAACACCCCCTTCCAGTTCACTTTATCATGCCTGTTTTTGCCATCCACATCCTGTTTATCGTCTAAATTTCTTCATATTTCTGTGGGTGTTTCTTCCTTCATTTTAAGACAAAGTTTGATTGTTGTTCCTGTAGAAAAAATATAAAAAAATAAATAAACCAGTGAATGGGTGAAGATCTGTACAGCTGTGCAGTCACACTCATGTTACTCTCAAAGTCTCATTACAACACGTAAAAGTTAAGCAACCATGTTGTTTCTTAAAGAACTACCAAGAAGTAAATGCATTATAAATGTCTTTGAAACAGTAACTACTTATACTGGCAGTGATACACACATACTGCAGTTAAAGCTCCTCGTTCAGTTAGATTTGCTCCTGTTGATAAACTTCAGATGAATGGTATCTTGACATGCTGTGTGTGTTTGTGTGTAGGCCTATACTCCACGCATGTGAGAGCCTGTGTATGTAATGACACCAGAGAAAAAGAATGGGAAGTCGTTACACAGAGCGTGGTCTCCGCTTATGGTGACGAGCAGTTAATCATGATGATTTTGACTTTTTATGGTCATAAAGCTGGCCAGTGCCACTGCTTGATAAGAAGGACATTGCCTCCCCTGTCACATGCCCACGATGCAGTGGTTTCCTCTCACTGCTGGGGTCTTTTCCAGTATCACTGGTGGCTAAACAGCTTGGAAAACTTACTCGCTTTAAGTTAAGAAACCCTAGATTTTTCCTAACTTTGTATTTTGAGTATTTAGACTTGAACCTAATCTAGCATCTCTAGAGAGAGCTGATGTCTTTTGACCAGTGGTCTCCATCCAACCAACATGAGAGGAACATAATTTACTACTGATCCACTTCACAGTTCCTTTTCGAATACAGTGTGCTCACCTTCTCTGAAAAGAAGTGTGCTCTTCTGCTGCACAGAGCCGGACTCAGAGGTGTATGTGGCCACACAGGTGAGCTCACTGATGTTGACCTCATTCGGCAGATATACTCGATTCATAACTATAAAAGATGTGCCATCCTTGACAGAGCTGATATTGTAGGAATAGTTCAAGGCGGGTTCCCAATGAAGAGTGGGTGCTGTCTTTTTAGATGTGGCCTGACAGACAGCAATCATTTGACTGTTTTTATTTTCCAGACTGGTGGAAAGTTGGTTAACTAAAAACAAAGAACTTTCATTGAATTTGTTCATCAGTATAATACCATTTGCTTAATTTTTAGCTTTAAATACTATTTGTATAACAAACTAAAGTCATCACTGGTTTGTCACTACAGTCAAAGTTTTAGAGACGTAAGATCTCACATAGAAGTTATCAGTGATGTGCACTACAAACATTTTCAGTTTTTGCAGTAGTTTCACAATAAATTGTGTTTGTACTCACCGTTTACAGACACATTTACAGCATAGCTTCCTCCTTTATATGCTACATCACAAGAGTAAAATCCTTCATCTTGCATTGAAATTTTAGGAATGAATAAGGAAACTCCATCTGGGGTGTTGTACAGCCTCTTTCCATCATTACATGTGTTGTCCAGCTTGGGTGACAAACCAAGCCAACATTTTCTGCCTTGCAGGCTGATGTTCCAGACAATATAAGTTAATTCTTTCCATTTGACATCAGTGACATTGCCACACTGTAAAGTCACATTGCTGCCCGAAATAAAGGTCTGCTCTGTGAAAACTGAAATAAACAAATAAATAAAACAGACAAACAACGATGATAATAATAAAATCAATTTTAAATTGTAAAAAAAACAAAAAAAAAAACAGTTGGAATTGGATTGGAATAAAATGTCAATTTACTTAAACTAAAAGATAAATTATTTTTGATAAATTTGGAAAAATATTCATTTTTCTTATAACCATATTAGATGGGGTATTATCTCTACATAAATGCAGCTGGTTTACAACATCTAATGTATGTAAAATTGTGATTCTATAAACTGTTTGAAAATTAACAATTTTATTTTTAACAATTTTATCAAGATCAAGTGCTTGCTTTTGCTGACCATTGGTTAAAAAGGTATCTTAAAAGATTTTCTGTTTTAATTTGTTTTACCTACACTGTTAAAAATAAAGGTGTTTTAAAAGGTTCTTCAAGCGATGCCAAAGAAGAACCATTTTTGATTCCACAAAGAACCATTCAGTAAAAGGAACCATCTCGTTCTTACCTTATTATAATCTGAGGAACCTTCTTTCACCACAAAAAACCTTTTGTGAAATAGAAAGGTTCTTCAGGTGTTAAAGGTTCTTTATGGAACCATTTAGACAAAAAAGGTTCTTCTATGGCATTGTGAAGCACCTTTATTTTTAAGAGTGTATGCATGAAAAATTGATAAATAAATAAAGAAAGAAAGAAAGAAAGAAAAATAAATAAAGCGTATGTTGTCTAACCTGTCAGTTTTTCAATCCCAGAAGCTTGATTCTGATGTGATACAGTATCTTGATCTCCTAGGACAGTTAGTGGCACAGCGTGTTAGTAACAGGTTTATGTGAGGCTCGGAAATTAATTCCAGTTAATTACCATTACACAAATGTAAGTGTCAAATATTGAAGCTTTAGCAGATTTAAACAAGACCATGATTTTCACCATGAAGCAGATACAATGTCAAATTCAAGTGGCATCTATTAACAAATGACGCAAAGAAAATACTAGAATAAAAGGCCAAAGTATTAATGTACAGATTTAAAAAGTGGTATTTGAACTAACCTTTTGTTTGACTTCCTGCCACAAAGATGCTTATGAGGACGACCACCATAAATGTCTTAATGTTTGCCATCGCTGCAAATCTCAGATCAGACTTCTCTTCTCTCACCTTTAAATGTATTCTTTCGCTTGTCTGTTCTCCTATTTTTCCTTCAGCAGTAAAACCTGTTGTACACTTATATTTTTTAAATCATTTCATATTCTTCTCCCACATGAAAATGCTGACATCCTGTCTTGCTAACCGCAACTGTCATGTGAGAGCATTTTCTGCAAGAAGATTGCAGTTTGGCAGTGTGTGATGTGTTGGTGGTCATATTTGTTAGCCAGTTTTGTTGTTTTATCTAGCAGGCAGAATGAAAAGACTAACGTAACCAATTGTAATTGACGATTGTAAAGAAAGTGGAAAGTGCAATTTTGATCAGTTCAATCTGCAGTATTTGCGTTCAGAAAATTAAAAGAAAAAACTGAATAATGATAACTGCAAATTTTATTAAAAAACTTTACAAAAAAAAACACATTATCACCCTTTGCTATGACACTTAAAAAACTACCTCAGGGGCATCCCATTTCTCTGGATCATCTATAGTATACTTGTACACTTTGACGTTCTACTAATTTTTACCGTCTAAACCAAACATGTGGAAGCTGCTAAATCATATAGAGAAGGACTTAGTAAGCAGGAAATGCTGCAATGTTTTGACAAACTAAAGTTAATAGGTGGTAAAGATACATATGAGCTGGCTCCTTTGTTTTGGACTGAATACCTGTCAATTCTTCCATCAATTTCTAATTCTGACCTAGTGAACTAGTTTGTTTTTGGCCAAGCCCATATACAACTGAAGTCCTTAATTGTTACAAAGGTTTGGAGGCCTATAATCAGATGGTTTGTGGATAGGAGAGAGTGGCACAGCATCAGCTCATCAACGACATGTATTGTGAAAGCCAAGGTAGGTGATCCAAGATAGGCCTATCAGCCTAATATTTCACCTACCAGATAAGAAATGAAAATAACAAACACGAATGTTGTCAAGATGCATGCCCTGGAAATCTTGGTTCAGTTTGGCCAACTTCTTTCCTCAGACAGTTTTTTGCACTCTCCTCCTTGATTTGTTCTAACTTTTGGCAGTCTATAGTACTCCAAATATTTTTTCCTTGTCTTGTTTTGGTGATAATCACCAAAATTTGCAAGTTCCGTTCTGTCGCATTGTTTACATTCAGTGCCGCCAATACGTCCAACTTTGAGATTGATGAGGTGTCGTTAAAAAACAACCTATTGGAGTCCATCTCCTGCAAATTGAGTGGACATGACTTGGAAAGGCACATACCTGTGCATATAAGGACTTACAGCATAAAATGCAAATCAGAATCAAAATCAGCTCAAACAAACTGCCTCCTCTGAGACAGGGTAGTGTCAAGAGCTAGGGAGGACTACACAACAATTTCTGATGTATTGAAGATTTCCAAATGAACAGTCGCCTCCATAATTCTTAAATAGAAGACGTAGAAACAAACAGGGGCCAGATTTACTAAAAGGGCAAATCAGTGTTAGAGCACAATTCCATAAAAGCGCAAATTAGAGGGGAAATTCTGCGTGTGATTTACTGACAATCCGCACAATAAAGAACACAGACGCAGACAGATCATTTCCATAATGACCAGCACAATCTACCCTAAGTAGCAAAATTATCGCCTGCTTTAGGACACGCTTTTTTGGCCGTTAAATAATGCCACAAATACCAGTAATTTGACGTGTGCAAATGTTTGTAAATTGCGTTGCGTGATTCATTTTAATGCTCTCCTCCCATACATTTTGCGTCTAAAAGGGAAACTCCTACAAATGCATATTCAGTAAGGTCAAACACAAAAATAACTGTACATTAGAGATGCGCGGATGAGCTCAAACGTCACCCGAATCCGCAGCGTCAAATCAATTATCTGCCCGCCATCCACCCGCACCTGTATTTTTCTCTGATTTAGATAACTGCACCCGATCGTCATTTACAATTATTCTAATTCTTAGTTTTGCATGATGACATGATGAATGGATGGTTCATTTTTAACAGCAGATTCAGCTGATCCGCACATCCCTGCACACGTATA
>JAHKKF010529300.1:7876-46644 GCA_019740295.1 Labeo calbasu | reverse complement strand
AGGGGGAAACTGTTGTTCATTGCGGAAGTGATGAACCGTGTTAAAAAGCATAGCGTCGCGTAAAAATTTGTATGAATCATATGTAAATAAGTAATATTATTAGGTTTATTATTATTATTACTCTTTTTTAGATCATCAGTTTTAAAACAATGCAATAATTAATTTTTTTTTATGATAACTTTTCATAGTTTATAATTAAAAAGCTGACACAGGTGAAAATCTATACATTAAATGCATTAGAAAAGCAGCTAAAATAAATGACAGCTATGGTTAAAAAAAAAGCAAAATCTGATTTTAGAAATCTGATTTCTAAAAATCCATCTCTATAGGACATAAAAGTTACTACTGATCCACTTACAAAATTAATTGTCAACTCCTTTTCAAATACAGTGTACTAACCTGTTGTGAGATGAAGTGCGCTCTTTTGCTGCACAGAGCCGGACTCAGAGGTGTATGTGGCCACACAGGTGAGCTCACTGATGTTGACCGTATTCGGCAGATATAATCGATTCATCACTATAAAAGATGTGCCATCCTTGACAGAGCTGATATTGTGGGAATAGTTTAAGGCGGGTTCCCAATGAAGAGTGGGCGCTGTCTTTTTAGATGTGGAAGTACAGATAGCAATCCTTGGACTGTTTTCACTTTCCAGCCTGGTGGTAAGTTGGTTAACTAAACATAAAGAACTTCAATTTAATTAATCAGTATGATATCAGTTCAAAAAGCTATTCATGTGTGTGTGTGTGTGCAATGAATTTAAGGCTTCAGTAGCTCATGACTACAGTGGAACAATGAGAGATATAATTAGTTTATCACTGAATAAAACTAGATAACATCAGATTATACCTAATCTGTGATGTTAATGTAAACATTTATAGTTTTACAATAAATTGTGTTTGTACTCACCATTTACAGACACATTTACAGCATAGCTTCCTCCTTTATATGATACATCACAAGAGTAAAATCCTTCATCTTCTATTGAAATCTTGGGAATGAATAAGGAGACTCCATCTGAGGTGTTGTACAGCCTCTTTCCATCATTACATGTGTTGTCCAGCTTGGGTGACAAACCAAGCCAACATTTTCTGCCTTGCTGGCTGATGTTCCAGACAATATAAATTAATTCTTTCCATTTGACATCAGTGACATTGCCACACTGTAAAGTCGCATTGCTGCCCGAAATAAAGGTCTGCTCTGTGAAAACTGCAGAAATAAATAAATAAATAACTTGATAAAATGTACAAAATTTGATTAAATATTGGATTAGAATAAAATGTCTGTTTACACAATCTAAAAACTAACAAACAAATATAACAAACTTTTGACAGTTAAATAAAATAAAATAAAATGTGGCTATTATAATAATAGGTGTGACACATTGTGTCTTTTTTCTTTATACACTAAACTTATCTCTCCCTGCCATACCAGACTAGTTTTATCCTTTGGTGTGTCATTTCCTTCTTTTACCCTAAAATAGTTCCAACATGTACAGCTGCTCAATTCTGACAATAGATTGGTCACAGTTGGTACTTTCATCAATACAGTTTACTATATAATGTTAATTTGGAAATACTTTACAATAAGGTTCATTAGTTAACATGAACTAAGAATGAACAACAGTTCTACAGCATTTATTAATCTTAGTTCATGTTAATTTCAGCATTTACTAATGCATTATTAAAATCACAAGTTGTGTTTTTTAAACATCAGTTAATGCACTGTGAACTAACATGAACAAACAATGAATGACTGTATTTTATTAACTAACATTAACAAAGATTAATAGACAGTGTAATACATGTATTGTTCATTGTTCGTTCATGTTAGTTAATACTAATGTTAACAAATGACACCTTACTGTAAGGTGTTACGTTACGTTTACAATAAGGTTTATCAGTTAATGGTACTTAATGCATTAAGTAATATATTTATTACAATATGTATTAGTCTTTGTTAACATCATTAATTAATAAATGTACTGTTCATTGTTAGGTTCATTGTTAGTTCATGTTAGCAGATAAAACTACCTGGATTTTAATAATGTACAGTATTAGTAAATGTTGAAATTAATATGAAATGAGATTAATAAATGCTTTACAAGTATATTTCATTGTTAGTTCATGTTAACTAATACAGTCAACTAATGTTAACAAATGGAACCGTTCTTAATCATATGTGACCCTGGACCACAAAACCAGTCATAAGTAGCACGGGTATACTTGTAGCAATAGCCAAAAATACATTGGATGGTTCAAAATTATTGATTTTTGCCAAAAATCATTAGGATATTAAATAAAGATCATGTTCCATGAAGATATTTTGTAAATTTCCTACTATAAATATATCAAAACTTAATTTTTGATTAGCAATATGCATTGCTAAGAACTTCATTTGGACAATTTACGGGCGATTTTTTCAATATTTAAATTTTTGTGCACCCTCAGATTCCATATATTCAAATAGTTGTATCTCGGCCAAATATGGTCCTATCCTAACAAACCATACATCAAAGCTAATTCAGCTTTTAGATGTTGTATAAGTCTCAATTTAAAAAAATTTAACCTTATGACTGGTTTTGTGGTCCTGGGTCACATATTAGATGGTGTTTTATTTCCACATGAAAAGCAGCTAGTTTAAAAAAATCGAATGCATGTAAAATAGTGATTTTATAAAATGTTATAAAATGTATGGCAATTTAATGGATTTTAGAATAGTTTCTGTTTTTATTTTGTACCCTATTCATTAAAAATGCCAGTGTATTTACACAAATAGATACAAATAAATCAGCAAATGTGTACGTTGTCTGACCTGTCAGTTTTTCAATCACAGAAGCTTGATTCTGATGTGAAACAGTGTCTTGATCTCCTAGGACAGTTAGTGGCACAGCGTGTTAGTAACAGGTTAATGTGAGGCTCAGCACATGGAAACACAATCATTCATTCACTCACAGAGTGAGAAAAACAGTTCATTTCCATTATACAAAAGTGTGATATATTAAAGTTTTAGTAGCTTCTATTACATTTACTGGTCATATTTCATGTTAATCAGAGGTGTACAATATTGCCCACAGATTAAACAAAGATTTATTTTCATTATTGTAGCACAGGAGGAATGAGGCCTAATTCTGAAGAATATACAGTTTGAACACCTGGCCTAAAAAAACGGCTGCCACACCACACCAGCTACCACATTAAATAGCATTATTGCCAGCAGTCACAATTTAAATGTCATGTAGTTCCATGTAAACTGCTCTAAGGTTTTGCTCTAGATTTACAGTTTCTTTTCAGATGCGTCTGTCAGCCTCAAAAACCTCAACAACTCATCTCCCCCTAAGAATCCCCCCAGAGAGGAAGAGCGCTTCGTCATGGCATGTCCTCTCAAAATAGCAACAAACACTAAGCCATCACATGCACGTGAGAGGACAGATTTATCATTTACCATAAATATCCTTGCATTCTGAGTAGAAACATACAAAAATAGACTTTAACCAAATGAGCGACTGCTACTAACCCATAAAGATTGACTTCATGCTTTCAATATTCTTTGAATGATTTAAATAATGCCAAGATTTTAACCATAAAGCAAGTGCTTGAACATTCTTAGACACTTATAAATGTATGAAATGCCCTTAGAAATAGACAGTAGGCAAAAAGTATCGCTATCAGACAAAGATGATGTTAGGCCAGAAGGCCACATCTGCATACGAAGAGGACTAAAGAGTACCGAAAAAAATGATGTGAACTCACCTCTTGTTTGACTTTTTGCCATAAAGACACTCAGGAGGACAATCGCCGTTAATGTCCAACTATTCGCCATCGCTACAAATCTTTGGTCAGACTTTTCGTCTCTGACCTTTAAACGTCCTTTATCGCTATACTCACGGGTTATGCGCACTTCAATGCACTTGTAGTAAACGTACGTTCAAAGTACCATTTTCAAAAGCAATTCTGAAATATCATGTATTCTTTTTCTTTACTACAAATTTAGATTTAGACTGACTTAATCCAAATCTCGAGGATGAAGTAACATGCTGATTTGTGGAGTTTGAAATGTTTTTCACATCTGCTTATCTTTCTATCAATCTTCACTCATTCTCTTTTCACTTGTCTGAATTCTCCTCCTTTTGTTTCCTTCAGCAGTGTGACGCTGTTGTACACTCCTCCATTTTTTTTATAATTTCATATCTTCTCCCACATGAAAATGCTGACTTCCTGTCTTTGTAACCACGGCTGTCATGTGAGAGCGTTGTCTTAGTGCAAGAAGTTTGCAGTTTGGCAGTGTGTGATGTGTTGATGGTGATATTTACTGGTTCATTTTGTTGTTTTATTTAGCTGTCAGCATGATGAAATTATGTGACTTTATAATCTACAAACCTACGAAAGAGGCTGTTTCGATCATTTCTATTAATTCTTTGCTAACGTTAAGTAGGGGATCACTACAAAGTCACGAGC
The DNA here is from genome assembly GCA_019740295.1 of Labeo calbasu. Taxonomy (NCBI): domain Eukaryota; kingdom Metazoa; phylum Chordata; class Actinopteri; order Cypriniformes; family Cyprinidae; genus Labeo; species Labeo calbasu. The sequence goes on along the minus strand of JAHKKF010529300.1, from coordinate 42,190 downwards.
ACAAAATGAATCTTAAAAGGCTGATCAGGACGTTTTACTGTCTACCATTTTTAATAATGACAGTGTGGCTATAGCTATACATTATTAGGCTAATTACACGGCTACATCTTAAGGAATAAATAACTACAGTGCCTTGTGAAAGTATTCATACCTTTTCATTTTTTCACATTGTTATGTTGCTGCCTTATGTTAAACTGCTTTAAATGACCTTTTTCCCCACATCAGTACACTCCATGGAAAAGCAAAAAACAGGTTTGTAACATCTTTTCAAATGTATTAGAAATAAAAAACTTAAATGATTCCGTTGCATAAGTATTCATACCCTTATCAGGGACTGTTGAAATTTTGCTCAGGAGCATTCAACTTGCTTGAAGATGTTACTACACCTCGAGTGGAGTTAACCTGTGGCAAATTCAATTGAATGGGTATCATTTGGAAAGGCACACACATCTTAATTAAAGGCCTAACAGCTGAAATGTATATCAGAGCAAAAACCACACCCTGAGGTAAAACAACAACAACAACAACAACAACAAAAACTGCCTGTAGAGCTCAGACAGGATTGCATGTGGCACGTGTGCGCGCTAGTGAAGTGGCAGGCTTCATTGCATAGAATTTGCGATGTGAGAATCGCCTTTCACACCGAACGCGGAAAGCGTTCTATTTCTATAAGCGTTCTATAACTATTTTGAACTTTAAGCGCGGCATACGCGGCTTAGGCGCGCGCTTTGGTCGACGCAGAAACAAGCCGTCCTCTGGGGGCGCAAGCAATTGCAATGAATGGGTTTCATAGCACAGCGCTTTCCACGGTGTGAAAGCAGTTAGTCATGTGCGCATTGCTTGAAAGTGTGTGCTTAGACCCGCCGTGTTTTACTTTAGATATTCTTTCATTAATGCCGTTTGGAAAGCAGTAGATGCACGAAACTCGCGCACTGACGGACGCGCGCTTTGTGTTTGTTGTCCCTAAATGCACTTCCATTTTCGAAAACTTTTATACGAAATTGATGTTCACTCAGTCAGTTATGTTTTCAGAGCAGGACAAAACATTTGATATATCGAAATAGATCTGTGCATTAGTGTGAATACGGTCTGTTAAAACTGCCCCTGCCTATGATCTCATCAGTAATAATCAAGCGGCAATAACGCTGAGGAAAAAAGAAAAACCCGTAACTGTTGTCTGAAAACTTTCAGATAATTAAAGAACACTTATTTAAATAAGTGACTGTTTTAAAAAGTAGCCTGTTTATATAATTAAAAAAAAATAAAGTTTGCACAAAATAAATTTCTATGAAAATGTAGCCAAGTGGAGAAATATTGAAAACTGAGAATGTGATGCATAGTGATACTGAGTTGATAATGAAAATTGAATTGAATCATGAAACCAGAGAAGATTCACACCTCTACTTTTAAGATGGCAGTACTGACATACAGAGATTCCAATTATAAACAAAAAGTAAATAAACGCAATTTTGGTTAAAATGTAAGATTGTAAAGATGTATTTGCACAGCGTAAGAATTATTTGGGGAAAAATGTAGATCAAGAATCGTTTTGGAATCGGATCGTGACTCCCAGAATCGGAATCGGATCGGATCGGATCGTGAAGTGCCTGAAGATTCCCACCCCTAATCATTAGTCCATAACCGCCACCTGCTGGCAGAGACTGAATTTGCGTTCATTCAGTCCGTCTGCTGTTTTTCCCTGAGCATCGTTTCATTTGTAATAAAATAATGGTAATAAAATAATTTTTGAACAAATAAGTAATGTTTGAACTTAATATCTGTTAGGCTGGAATAGAGAACTGTACAATTTAATTGGTATGTAAAATTTTGATGTCATATAAGTTTATTTATTAAAAATAAAAGATAACATGGGTCAAAACAATGTTAACAGCAACTATTGTTTTTTTTTGTTTGTTTTTTTTTCATCTGTAAAAAATGTATGAAGTTGTAACAATTCTGTTTTTGCTTTGTCATTATGGTGTATGGAGTGTAGACTGATGTGGAAAAACGTTATTTAAAGCAGTATAATGTCAGGCAGCGACATAACAAAACATGAAAATATATGAATACTAAATATATGAATACTTTTGCAAGGCACTGTAAATTATTTTATTGCCATACTGTTACCTTCACTATGTCCGCCAATCGACAGACCAAAATTTCCATTAATAGTATGGGAGCTGTGTGGAGTTACGATCATATGTGTATGGAACCACCCTGCTGAAAAAATTAAAGCTAAAAATAAATAGATGAATATATAGAAACCATCACAACAATTCTAATACTTTCCACTACAAATACCATTACAAACCATCAATTTTCAACCATTAAAATGGTTTCCTGTAGTGTGTTTTGGAACATATTTCATAAGGATTTAGTAGTTTTAACAAGCCAACAAAAGAAGGTGATCAGTTACCAATAGAAACCAATAGGCACCATTACAGTTTCCATTAAAACCTGCACAATTCCCATTATAACCAGTAAAACCATTGCCTTGCTTTTTTTTTTTTTTTTTTTTCCAGCAGGGCAGTTTGTGCTTTTAGATGTGTTGAATAATATGTGACCACCAGATCAGATGGGAAGTGTATTCTAATAAAAACTATGAGAACTAAGTAAAAAGTACCAATATTTTTACACTAAATCATTCATTTTTAAACACTATTTCTGTAAAGTGGGGGGTTATTAATTAATACGTCTAGAATTATTATTTTATAATTGTTAAATAAGTATTTACGTGGATTAGCCATAGAAAATCTACTGTTTTTTGTTAGTCATTCATATTTTGTGTGGATTTATGCATACATACATTCATTATTCATTCATAATGATTAAGTGGGGGGCAACGGCTGTTTCATTACAGCTTTGAACGTCTTGTTCGACTCATGCGATGCGAGGCGAAATGTGACAGTCACATGTAAATGTCAGAGACAGTAGAAAGACGGCTTTAGATTATCTTACAGTTAATAGCAGTAAGAAAAATAGCCCATTTCAACTAAGAAAACAAACGGCTTAGCAATGACAGTATTAAACATGATTTTGTGTGTTTTTGCGTCTGTCCTTTTTGAGCCATCTAAGCTTATGTTAAAACGACTACAGAGGTCCTCCATTTTTACAGTTATCTGTAGCTAGGCTGTTAAGCACCAATGCCAACAATTTGTATTAAAATAAAAAAAGAACACTGGCTGATGCAAGACATAGAGATAGAAATAGTGCTGGTATGTTGCAATAAGCAATATTAAATTACAGGTTAATTTGCACAAAATCTTTTGATTGTTCTATAAATTATGAATCCAGTATTCCAGATGTGATAACTCAAACAAGCAAGCAAACAAACAAACAAATAAATAAATAAGGTACTGGAAAGGTATTAGACGTAGTTCACAAAAATAAATAAATAAATAAATAAATAAAATAAAATAATACTCTTTAACTATTTACTTACTATCATGTTGCTCCAAACCTCTTTGACGTAATTTTTTGTGTAAAGAAATTATAGTTTGGCCTCTTTATGCCCATGCAGTTGAAGTCAATGGGGTCCAAAACAACACTGTAGCAAAAAAAGAAAAAAAATTTTTTTTTTCAAAAATATAGTTTTGTTTTATTTGTTTTTTTAAATCCCCATACTGAAAATATAAATATATTTTTGAATTCAACATACGTTGTACTGGTTTTACTAACCTCTGTATTTTTCGTATCTGAGTAGGCTGAATTTGGCCAATTCTCAAGTTTCGGCGTATATGTAGCTGAATTGCAGTTGCTGGACAACTCTTGCATTTTAAACGGGGTTATGAAAAATAGCACAGTCAGTTAATTCTTGTGCAGATGTTGTGCATAGTTCAGACAGATGCAGTCACACAGGATGTGGTTAGCCATGCCCCACTCCAATCACATATGGATATTAGCCGTTGTCAGATCAAATGTGTGTTGGTGTGGTGAAATGTCTACAGATTAGAAAAAGCAGTCTTTGCAATCTGCAACGCAATCAGAAGTGACCTTTTTCTGCTGACATATAACAAAACCTTCATTCTCAACACCTTCCCCTCACACAAACACCCATCAGCTCTTCAGAGCTGTTTGTTTACCTCTCTGCTAATTTCACTTCATTAGCTCCAAAAAGAGCTTGAACCAAACAACTTGAAGTTGATTTGACCTTGCCAGTATGTCCTATGTTTACACAATGAAAAAATTCCACTTATTATTAGTGGGGCTATTATTAGTTCTGCAAGTACACTCATCGCTCTGAAAACGCTTGAGAATGAGTGTGCAGCAACTAGCTGAGGAAGTTCAACTGGGAATCATAATACAGAAAAATTATATGAGACCGACAGGCCTCTGCATTTTACTGTGGTTTCCTCATTTTAGACATGAATGTACAACTGTGGTCTTCTGGGGTCCTTTATGTCTCAATGCGTGGTTTTTAGTTTAAGCTCGGTTTTGATTGCCACATAAGATATCAAGGGATATTACGTGTACAATAAAAAGTGTATCAATGTTGGAGATACATTAACACACGCATATACTTTAAATACATTAAAAAATAAAATATTACTTATATACTGTATACTGTATGAGTGGGAGCAACTCACATATGCAGTCTGAGGAATCGTCCCAGAAATCACCTTTGCTAAAGTAGGTCAGATGAAAAATGTGTTGCTCAGAGGCTGCTCCTTCATAGTTCACATTTATATTTAAATACCCTCATTCACAGTTTCAAATGGGGGTTTTCACAGTGATGCAAAAGTTGCTAAAGCAGCTGTAGCGACAACAATGTCTTGTAAGAAATGCAGGTGTTTTGTAGTTGGATGTAAAAGTGAACATGAGAGTCTTATGAACATCAGAGTCACTGAGGATGCGAAGGATTTGTTTTGTTTTTGATGGTAATGCGCCACCAAACACACAAAAAATGGAAGATAGGGGTGGAATGAGCAGTAGCTCATTATTATTTAAAGAGACCTGAAACGGGTGACTGTGAACAGAGCTGTTTCTGACAAGGTAAAAAGGGTGTTGTTTTGCACAAACATTGAGGAATTTAAAAAAAAAGGATGTTGTAGACATTTCACCAAGACCCTAAAGAATCATACCAACTTCTGGAAAATGAGGATCTAATGCCCCCTTTTCACACCTTTAAACCAGGTTATGGTTGTTGTAAACCCGGTTTGTATAAAACAGACAGTTCTGGTCCTTGATTCTGATTGGTTGAACCGCATTGTTTTTTTAGTCAGCAGGTTAAAGCGATATTTCTCTGACCGCCTGGAACGCTATTCCAACAGAGGGGAAACTGTGAAAAATGTGATTGGGCTAGCTTTGGGCTAGGCTGGTTTTGTTTCACAGACCTGGCAACCCTGCCCCCAGGCCTGGATTAAGAACACATAGGGCCCTGGGGCTATAGCAAACCCAAGGGCCGCCCAGTCTTTTTCTACCACAGGAATAATCTTTTTTTTTTTTTTTTTTATCAAATCAACACAGAGAGATACAAAAAGTATGCACACTAAATATTCCAGGCTAAAACACATTAAAATACTAAATATATTAATACCAGATATATGAAGTAAAAGCAAACGGGTTTCCAGAAGCAGCAACAACGTTTGAGCATATACACCTCCCTTAAGGCAATGCTATCTCATGACCAATTCGTACGATTTCGTACAACCTCACTTGTACAATTTTGTATGATCTGTCTTAACCCCAGTGACGGGTATGTTTAGGGGCGGGGTTAGGTGTAGGTCATTCATACAAATTCATATGATTTGTGCAACTCTTTTCCCCTTGGCTGAGAATAGGAGTTTATACCCCACACTTCTGGCTTTTTTTCCTCCTCAGAATTGACAAACTCACTATTTTTGAGTTAAATTGAGTTATAAAGTCTGAATTAGGAGATATAAACTTGCATTTGCAAGAAGAAAATGTCAGAATTGTGAGATAAAATAAATAAATGTTATGTAAAAATGTTAATAGTAATGGGTTTATATAATATTTCATGCTGTAACTGTAGGGCTAATACAGTACATCCCCTATGAACAGCAGATGTGAATATTATGTAGACCTACTGTTTAAATCAAATTTATGCTTTAAAAGTAGAGCAATCATAGCAGTTTTCTGCAACCACTATGCACGCGCAGCTGCAAGTGATGTAACTGTGACGTCTACTCCAAATGGGTCTATATAATTAATGGTTTCACGATACAATTTCTAGTGTTTTTTTCACTCTATGACTGTAGGCGGCGCTAGCATTTCCTTTGTAAGTGCTGCACTTACAAACACAACTTCAAAATGCATTTTACAGAGTCAAGATGAAAGGAAAATACCATCTAAACTTTCCTGAAGACAGTCAGTTCCCTTGAAAATACATTCATATAAACCCCCACCCTCAACTGTATCGTTTAACATCTCAACTGACTTGAATCATCTTAATTTTAAACCAGCCCATGGTGCATTGTTACATCTGTAGCGGTAATATATGTAAAGTGGCTAACAATGCCCCGTAGCTGTTCTGAATTCACTGTAAACCACTTCTTGGAACTTACTGCTTTATTATAAAATCAATAGTCCTGACGCAGGAATACTGATGTGATGAGGTCAAAGGTGTTTGCTTATAGAGTAATTTACAACGGCTTCAGATGCAGCTGAACCAATCAGACTCAAGAACCATAACTATCTATTTTATAAGGAATGTTACACATTTGTGATTTAGAAGCAGTGTTAACACTGGTTTTTACAGGTTATGAAACCTGCTGCGAAGCAGGGTTAGCACTGTGTTTGCAATGTTAACCAAACATTATGGTTCCAAAAATGTATAGTCTGCAAAAATAAGAGGATGCGCAAATCATTATGTAAAGGTTGTGTGCTGCGTTCATCCAATCAGTGACACTAAAATTTTTTTAGAGTTTAAGTTTAAGGATGCAAAGTGTGAAATTTCAGTTTACGAATACCAAGGGTTAAATGTTAACCCTGGGTAAATTATGACCAGTGTTAAACTAGACGAAAGATAAAACTGGATTTTGTTTATCAGGGGTTTAAAATGACACAGTATTACCTATTTCAAGTGTGAAGAACACTGAAATAATCTGAAAAACCTTTCTCTCCTCTAACTTTCAAGATGTTAAAGGTTCTTAATGAAACCACAGAGGCCAAGAAAGAACCTTTATTTCTAAGAGTGTATCAGTTTAGTTATGTGATGAATAATAGATGAACAAAGCTATTTTTTTTCATATTTCAATGTAGCTATTTTGAGTGCGGACTTTCATATCTTAGCAACTCTAGGTACAGTCATTTTTGAAAACATGGTGGATGTTCTGAAGCAGAAGTTTTAATTTTCAAACGTAATGCATAAATATGCTTTATTATATTTAATGTACTGTGTTGAATAAATAAATGTTTGTTGGTAGCTCTGCTTTCTCTCTGAAGAAAAAAATAACACCCACACGAACACACATTTAATGCGCGCACACTTAAGAACACAAGCCACAAACAAACGATCCACTAAAATGTTACTGTGAAGTCTGTCATTTACGGCAAATCAGATCATCTGCGGCGAAATGCAGTGTAATGGAGGAGCATGAGGTACTTTCGGTTGCTGTGCGAACGTGTGAGCATGTATCACACCACCTCTCAGCTTCACTCTATCACGAGAACTGAAAAGTACAGCCATTAGAGTTAATGCTTCTCTGCCACCAGGGGTTGGAATCAGTTGCAGGCTAACCTAACCACATGCTGTTAAAAAAAACACGACCGCAAGTTTATTGTTCTCACACCAGTGAATATTTCGAAATTGTGTCATAATAATAAGTCACTGAGTTCACTATTGAGGATGTGTTAGAACAATGAGGGTGTTCCTATAGGGAAGAAAAAACGTATTACATCATCTATAGATATTATATACTTTAGTATTAAATTTAAATACTATAGTATTAAAAGAGATCTCAACAATGTCACAAACTGTACTCCGCTATTACCATTTTAAACTTTAAACACATTACCTTTACAGTAAACAGAAGATTTAAATCTCCTGAGCTACATGAAAAACAACCTGAGTAATAAAAGTTTCCTATGAATCAAGGTATGTCTATATATGTTAGCACGTTCAGTATGATTCAGACAGCCTGATTTAAGACTCATTTGCAAAGTTTAACTTCATCACACTGACAAAAATACTACATCAGAACGTCACAGAAACGCAGGGTCAAATCCAGTGAACGGGACAAATTAGAAACAAGCAAGAGTCAGTAGTAGTGAACGAAAATAAGACCTGAATTTCGTATAACGTCAAAACTTTACAAAACCAAATGATACTCAAGATATGTCGCAAAAAGCGGAAGTAAGCTATTTTCGGTGAATATGGGAGTATTCTCTTTCATTGGCCTCTTTAGGTAAAAACAAATTACGGGCTTAACATGTTTTGGCGACCTCTGTTGACAAGAAACGTACACTACAAACTGTGTTTTGTACTGAGATATCACCCATTCTTGGCTATTCTTACGGCGAAACAATCATCTTTAAAACTGAGAGTTTATAATGTTATTTTGTAATATAATTACATGATAGGTTATATTTAAGCAATACCACACTAAGGCCTGGTTTAGCAGACAGGATTAGGCCATAGTTCAATTTAGGACATTTAAGTAAGTTTTATAAACAAGCCTTGGAAAACACATTACTTGAGACAAAACAGAGGCACTGTTTTATTTTAAGATCAGTAAGTGCAAGTTTCTTTCAGTTGAAACAGCTCAGACTTACATTTTAGTCTGGGACTAGGCTTACTGTAAGCCTTGTCTGTGAAACTGGGAGGTTTGTATGCTGTTGTGATTCAGCACAAGGCGGCTGATATTCACTGAAAAACTGCGCTGTAAATGTGAAATTGCTTATATATAACATATTATGTTAAGTATATTACAAAATTACATTTTAAACTCTTATAAACTCGCATGTGATCTTATTCAAATGTTTGTCATCACTTAGTATTCACACCTTAAGGCACTGATATGCAAAAAAATAAACAAATAAAAAATACTGGAAAATGATTCCGTTTAGTGCTGCCACACCATGGCATTGTTGTTTACAAACACTACACAACATTAAAATTAAATGATACAATTTACAATAAAATATATGTGGCCTATACTTAGATGTGATGTTAGACTATAACATCACAAAAATGACAACTGCACATTTTTGACAGTTAGAAACTTAGATGTAAAACAACTCACAGCCAAGATTAAAAAAAAAAAAACATGAAACATTTTTACAATTTTTTTAGTATTGTCACAGCCAACATGATAACAAAAATGTATACTTTTGATTTAAAAAAAAAAAAAAAATTAAATGACCATAATTCTTATTAACCTTATTTATAAATGTTCAAACAAATGTAATAATTGAAAAAAAAAAAATATTTGATCCAGCTATTTTTAGCTTGTACAAAACAGCCGGTTTTGCTGCTTGATATTGCAATTTGGTGTGTCTTACCATATTATCGTATGTATTATCTTAATACATCTCTTATGTTTTACCGTTTACTGCACGATGTTATTGTTCTCGTTATTTCCCTATAGCGGCTAATGAACCAGAATTGCCGCCCATAGGCCTACTTCCACGTTGAAGAATACAACCTAAATAAAAAATAAATAAATAAAAAGAAACAGAAAAGGAAAGAAGAAGTGTTAAACAGGCCATCATGAATCCAGAGAATATGAGGTAAATGTTGACATTTTTATGGTTTAAAATGTTAAATGTTTTAAAATAAATCAACTTCAATATGCTTAAATCTAAGCAAGGTCGGGCACCAAATACCAGAAATGGAGTTTGTAAATTGATATTGTTCAGTTAAAAAAAAAAAAAATACCAGAAATGAACCGATTGATCAATACAAAGTAGGATATTCAGTTTACCTTCCAGTATCTCTGCAAGTTCATGATACATAATCCAGTCTGTCTGCATCCACAAGTTTATGTTAATTACGAATTAATAAATTAACAAAAATCTTAAGACCGAAAAAACAATGTTTTGGAAATGTATGACGATTTGGAGGATTGTCGTGGGTTTGTTTTGACCGCCCACTAGCGGTGTGATAGCGGTAGTGACGTGGTGGGATGTTTACCATCTCCATGGTAACCATTACCCCAATCTCTTACAAATTAAAGACATACCTGTTAAAAGCGGACATGAGCGTCTCTGTGACACGCACATTTCAGAAGAAAAATGAGGGCATTGGTAGGGGATTCAGACAACAGAGGACCTATGATTATTTGTACGGTGAGTTACGTGCGAATATGTTAGAGCTGCAAATCATTGGCTTATTTGACCAATTAATACGGGTCTTATAAGGCTAAATTGTGTATGATGGTGTTGTTTTTAGACCCAGTATACACATTGTCAGCTGATGTGGATCATGCCAGGGAAAACCTTCGAGCTCATGCCTCAACTGATCGAGTGGTAAGTTGAAAGACCCTCAAAAATGACCCACCACAGCTCTTCGCGTACTAAAATGTTTCAGATCAGATGTTTCACATTTATGTAGCTATTGCGAGTCCTTGAACTGCAGTCACGTTAGATTTTGTGCTGCTACTTCTGTGTAAACACTGGCAACCGGAAAACACAAACACAGTGTCATTTTCCACTGCAAAATGAAGTTCAAGTTTGATGAACTCTGACTGACTTGTGATTGGGCAAGAGGAAATACATTTAGCCAAAACAGGATTTACAGTGTGTTAACACATATAAACACATTTAAGTAACAAGCTTCAAACATGCATGTTTGCAGTGCTGAAATAGTCTAATTAAAGTTGGAAAATAGCCTACAATTTAGCATACTTTTAAAAATAGTACTTGTTACAGAATATAATATAATTTAATGTAATTACATAATTACTATTATTGTCTTTGAAATAAAGTGTTTTACTGACAAGCATTTATTTTAAACTAAAACATACTTACACGTTTTAAAAATAATTAAATATATCTATAATTTCACATTTGTAACGGTGAAGTTGCAGTTTAGTACATTAAAAATATACAACTTTAAATATAATATTGACAAACACTACAGTTTTATTACAAAATTTATCACTACAAAATTATAATCCAGATACTTTACATGTGCTTTAGTATGTTAGTCAACACATCAAAATAAGTGTGCTTCTTCAAGTCATGACAAAAAAATATATATATAAAAACTTTTTATGTGAATTAATATAAACATCAAGCACATTTTTCAGTCCACATGTGGCATGATTAGACTACAAGTTACAAATTATTTTTTTCCAAATGAATAAAAAACAGTACATGCAATCAATTTACTGTGTACTTAAAACAGAATTATATTCTGAGATACTGAGCACTTTATTTTGGAACATGAAATAAACAAATGATTGCGAATAACTTGGCTTGTAATCCTTAAAATAAATAGCAGTGAAGTGGTTATTTTGCGTTATTACAGGCCTCTCATTTTGTACAATGTACAGCCAGTCATTATCACATTATGAATTCTCTCTTGTGTATGGCAGTCTGGTCATTGGTGAGAAATGAAAATTATGAGAAATTTAGAGCTGAATAAATTTCTTTCTTCTATCTCATACCCTTAGTATTCTCAGAATTGTGCTGGTGAACACAAAAACATTTATCTGAAAATATTTAATGGCACAAATGGCAAAGAGACGACAAGGTTGAAATCTTTGCTAAGCTAAAGTTCCCATTGACTCATTGAGGATCACTGTGTTGTGATGTAATTCGGTTATATAGAAAATCTGAAATTACATGAACATTTTTGAATTTTCATTCTAAACATCGGAAGCCTTAAAAGACTCATATCGTGAGGAATGAAAATGTCCCTGATCTTTGGAAATAAAGCTTTATTGTCCTATGAAAACATTTAGTAACTTTCTGAACTCAAAACCTCTTTCCCAGAAATTAAATGTATCCTTTTATAGAAAGTAAAGTGTAGTTCAACATCATAAGCACACCAATAAATACTGAAACTGTATTTTATGAGCTTTTAAGAGTACAAACAATTGTGTTTTGTCTCTATCAGCGGAAGGTTCCTGAGTTTAACTCCATGTTTAGTAATCTGCCACATCACCCTCGTTTTACCTTGCGCCTTGAAGCCACTGACCCTGTGCCTGCGTTCATTGATCGGCGTTGGCGGGGCTATGCAGAGCAGAAGAGACAGGCCCTGCAGCGACTGACAGGGTAAGATTCACCCAGTCTGCACACAAGACAATAGTCCTTTATGAATATTATATTAGATAAGTGAATCTCGCAGGAAAACAGAAGAAATGATTTGCATGAAGAAAATAAATCTATTTTTATTAACACCTTTTTTTTGCATTATGACTTTTTGCTTTTTATGAGCACATTTCCCTCACATATTATCCACCAAATGACTGAGCTGTTTTCTTTCTTTGAGTTTTCTTTTTAATTGTTTGTGGATTCTTGTTGGGATATTTTAATGTTCTCTCGCAGTACTCACAATTTATATCTACTACTGTTCAGAAGGTTTTTACGTTTGGTAAGGGTTTTTAATGTTTTTAAAAAGAGTCTTTTATTCTCTGTACCAAGGCTGAAGAAATACAGTAAACACAGTAATATTGTGAAATATTATGACAATATAAATACCTGTTTTGTACAGTCATGGCCAAAAATATCGGCACCCTTGCAAATCTGTCAGAAAAAGCAACACTTCTCTCAGAAAACTGTTCCAGTTGCAAATGTTTTGTATTCACGTGCTTAATGTTTTTGTTTGCACTGCAACAACACAAAAAAGACAGAGAAGAAAAGTCAAACTTGATCAAATTTCTCACAGAACTCAAAAATGGACTGGACAAAATTATTGCCACCTTGTCAAAATTGTAAGAAACAATTGCTTTTCAAGCATGTGATGCTCCTGTAATTTATATTTAGACTCACCTGGGGCAAGTAACAGGTGTGGGCAATAAAAGTCCACCTCTAGAGATCTTAATGTTCCTGTGTCCACTGTGCACAATATCATCAAGAGGTTTACAGCCCATGGCGCTGTAGCTAACCTCCCTGGATGTGGATGGAAGAGCAAAATTAATGAAAAATTACAACGAAGGATTGTCGAATGGTGGATAAAGAACCCCAAACAAAAAAAAAAACTTCCAAACAAATTCAAGCTGATCTGCAGCCACAGGGTACAACAGTTTCAGCTCGCACTATCCGTCGCCATCTGAATGAAAAGGGACGCTATGGTAGGAGACCCGTGAGGACACCACTGCATAAAAAAGCAAGACTGGAGTTTGCCAAAACTTGTGACAAAACCACAATCCTTCTGGGAGAATGTACTGTGGACAGATGAGACAAAAGTAAAGCTTTTTAGTAAAGGACATCATGGCACTGTTTACAGAAAAAGAAATGAGGCCTTCAAAGAAAAGGACACAGTCTCTACAGTCAAACAAGGTTCAAAGATGTTTTGGGGTTGCTGCTTCTGGCACTGGATGTCTTGACTGTGTGAACGGTATCATAAAATTATGATTACCAAAGAATTTTGGGGCACAACATAGTGGCCAGTGTCAGAAAGCTGTGTCTGACAAGAGGTCATGGGTCTTCCAACAGGATAATGACCTGAAGCACACTTCAAAAAAGAACTCAGAATGGTTACAAACAAAGTGCTGGAGAGTTCTGAAATGGCCAGCAATGAGTCCAAGTCTGAATCCCATAGAACACCTGTGGAGAGATCTCAGAACAGCAGTTGGGAGAAGACATCCTTCAAATCTCAATGAAATGGAGCAGTTTGCAAAGGAAGAGTAGTCTAAAATTCCATTAGAGAGATGTAATAGTTACAGGAAGCAATTAATTTCAGTTATTTTTTCCAAAGGGGTCCTAACAAATATTAAGTTAAGGGTGCCAATAATTTTGTCCAGTGCGTTTTTTGGGTTTGTGTGGAATTGTATCAGATTTGACTTTTCTTCTCTGTTTTTTTTTTTTTGTGTGTGTGTTGTTCCAATGTGAGTACCAAAACATTTGCAACTGCAGCAATTTCCTGAGAGAAGGGTTGCATTTTCAACAAAATTGCAAGGGTGCCGATATTTTTGGCCATGACTGTATATATTTTATATATATATATGTTTTTTTTAAATTCATTTCCGTGATTCAAAACTGATTTTTCAGCAACATTACGTGCTTCAGTGTCACATGATCCTTCAGAAATAATTATAATATGCTGATTTGGTGCTCAAGTAACATTTATTCTTAAGATTAATGTAAAAAACAGTTGTGCCACTTATTGTAGACAGAGTGCTACTTTTTTTTTCAAGACGCTGAAATGGAGATCTTTTGTAAATATCTTTACTGTCACTTGATTAATAAAATGCATCCTTGCTGCGTAACTGTATTTCTTAAAAAATGGAAAAACATACTGACCCCAAACTTTTGACTGATAGTGTATGCTGCATATGCTAATATGAATTAATAATCCTTTATAATTTTGTGTCTGTGTAAGGGTTGTGTCTCAGATACATAGACCAAACCATGCAGATGTGACAGGAACGGACCGCTGGAAGTTTTTCAAACGGTATGACATATAGAAAAATGAGTGTGAATGACACTAAGATGTATCTTACTGAAATATGTAGAAGAAAACCCACAAAAGATTTACGTTATTTAAAAAATCCACGTTTTATACATATTTTGGACTACTTCAATGATGTGAAATGTTTGCACTACGTGAGCTACTGCTGTTACCTGTTGCTATTTTTACCACACCTATGAAAATAAAATACTGATACAATGACCACAGCTACTGAAAGAGCTTATAGGTGACGATGGATATAAGCACAGGCTTAAACCAAATGCTGTACCATCGATTTTTCCCCAAAAGGAGTCTAAATGCCAATGAGTGAAATCCGTGCTGAGAAACTCCTTCAGTGGCTCCGGTGTCATGACAAGCGTCTGAATGTTTCAGCCTACCAGGATGACATCTAGCGTTCCTTGTCTCTGTCATTTGTAAGCTCTTTTAATAGCATGGGTTTTCTTCTACATATTTCAGTAAGAGATATCATGTACATTATATTGAGCCATACAAGTCTTAATACCCTTTTAAGTGGGGTTCCCTTTTAAGTGTACAAATAATAATGTTTTTCTCTTTCACTTTCTTCCATCTTTTTTTCTCTCAGTCCTCTTATTCCTTTTGCTCAACAGATTCCTCCTGATGTTGTATTTGCTTTGCCAAAGTAAGTCAAGCGGTGCTTCAGCCCTGCTCTGTTAATAAAGTTTAATACAGTACCTATGATCTACCAAAAACTGGACTTTTTACTATCTTTCTATACATCTGTCTCCCCACTATTCTCACAGATCTGACCTCCTTTCTGCTTCGGATGGAGATGAAAAGCGGTCCCCCACTCCGTTCCAGCGGAGCGTGGGAGTTCAGACTGATTATCGTGAGAGTGAGACACAAACAGACCCTTTCACTCCAGACTATGCGGTTCGTCCTGGGACAGCACCCCCTGAGCTGCTCACACTGGCCACACTCACATGGGGTAAACAGCATATAATATAATAATAATAATAATAATAATACATAATAAGTGTCTCTCACCAGGTGCCTTATCTAATCAGCTCTTATACAGGTCGACAATGAGACAATGTTGCGCACACTTTCACATGTGTAGCTTGAAGCATTTGTGTTCCAACAGTTGCAGAGAGACAGGACTAACAGTGGTTTGTTTTCAGGCCATGGGCTGCCTGCAGGGCTGGCGGAGGTAGAGATGATTGAGAGGGCAAGAATAAAGAGAGCTTGGGAGGCAACTCTGCCCCCGCTGAATGACCTCTCTCAGCTGGACAAGAGGAGAAGGATGATGGAGGAGATGGAGAGGAAGGAGTGGGCCTTCAGAGAGAAGGAGATTGAGAAGTGAGCACTGCTTATATATATAGATATATAGTTCACTCACACATTATTTGCAGTGGTTTCTCATCATAACAAAATGCTTTGTAGCTGAATAAGGTGGATATTTACCAAAAAAAAAAAAAGGGGCGTGGCAGTACTGAAACACTGTCTAACCTGTTTGCCAATCGCAATGCAGTGGGACAGCTAACCAATCACAACACATTTAGATTTTCGGAAGGTGGGCCTTCATTAAACCTGGAACTAATCAAGCCATTTGTGCCAGGCTGGGAGAAATGTATTGTAATAATGTAAATTATGTTAAAAGTAATGCGTTTTTCAAAACCACCAAGCATGAAATGTTCTAGTACACCAAAAAAAACTTAATCAAGACTTTGTAAAAGAGCATAATAGGACCTCTTTAAATGTACTGTTACAAAACACAAACACATTTGTGTTGACTGTTTGTCATGTGTTATGTTAGGCTGCAGGAGGCACGGCTGACCCTGCTGGTCCAGCTTCTGCGTCAGAGGGAGGAGAAGCAGGAGGAGGTCAAGATGGATCGACTGGATGTGAGCTTTTCCCAGCACCAGCAGGAGAAGGAGGCGCGGCTTAAGAAGATACGCAATGACTACGTCATTTGTGAGGCCAAAGTCAGATAAATCATATTTAGGCTATGTAGCACTCAGAGGGACCCATTTTTTGACCATGTACTCTAGATGCTACAAGAATGTGATTTTTCTATATTGATACAAATTTCCGTGCTTTCTGACCTGAAGCGTGACCTACATCAGTTGCGTTAATTCCAAAGAAAAAAAAAATGCTGTGTTTTGAATTAAATACGTTTAAAATATGTGTATTTCATGCATAAATACCATAGCTTCTGACAGTGCTGCATGAGTTAGCAGTGCCATCTAGTGGTTATGTGGTAAATATCCCTAGCATCTCACCTAGGCAAGAGCAAAATATAAGTAAAAATCAGTGTTGGCAAATACATGAAACTATTTTACTTGGTAGCTGGTGTGATTTTTAAATGTCAGAGGTGTTGCAATTGAACTATATAGCCTAAATGTATAGTCTGATGTGCTGTGCATGTCACAGTAAGTATTGCATTGTGTTCATGTATACGCGAGCAGCTCATGATCCAGAGTTTTCAGTGTTTCAAGCATGAAGCATTGGAAAAACATGACACATCCCAAAAAACAACACACATCCCAAATGTCCTCACCAAAATTTTGGGGGAACCGGTCTATATATCTTCTCAACAAAAGGGAAGCTTTAAGGTCTCCCAGCAGTTTTCCACTAAAATTAATAACTTAAAATTTATTAAGAATTATTATTACTATTATAATTTATTATTATTATTATTATTATTATTATTATAATACTTTTCAATTGCAGTGCAATAGTTTAATTGCAGCAGTAATATAAATATTTATTATTATAAAAAATGTATTATTTTTATTATAAAAATATTATAATTGTTTCCTTATTATTATTGTTAATAGATGGTTTACCATCTCTTTGTCTTTAGCTGATCATATTCTAGTATTACATAAAACATTGATAAAATAACCTTTAGCATAAATACATTTTAAATCTTTCTCTTCAGACCAAAAAGTAGATGACTCGCTTTACCACATTTACATACAGTGCCTTGCAAACGTATTCATAACCTCTTCATTTTTTTCATGTTTTATGTTGCAGCCTTATGTTAAACTGCTTTAAACTACTTTTTTCCACATCAATCTACACTCCATACACTATAATGACAAAGTACAAAACAACAAGTTGTTTGTAACAACGTTGCACATTTATTAGAAATAAAGAACTGAAATGATTCCAATGCATACGTATTCATAATGTATTCATTCCCTTTTCTGAGACACTTAAAAATTAGTTCAGGAGCATTCATTTCATCACTTGTAGATGTTATTACACTTCGAGTGGAGTTAAACTGTGGCAAATTCATTCAAATGAGTATGATTTGGAAAGACGCACACCTCTCAATATAAGGTATAACAACTGGAAATGCATATTAGAGCAAAAACCAAGCCTGGAGGTCAAAAGAACTGCCTGTAGAGCTCAGAGAGAGGATTGCATCAAGACACAGATCTGGGGAAGAGTTCAGAAAAAAAATCCGCTGCATTGAAGGTTTACAGAAGTATGTAGCCTCTATTATCCATAATGGAAGAAGTTTGGAACAACTAGGACTCTACCTAGAGCTGGCCTCCTGGCCAAACTGAGCAATTGATACTTCAGTACTTATATTGAGAGGTGTGTGTGCCTTTCCAAATCATACTCATTCAAATGAATTTGCAGTTTTAACTCCACTCGAAGTGTAGTAACATTTACAAGCGATATGAGTGCTCAGGAGCTAAATTTCAAGTGTCCCAGAAAAGGGTATGAATACTTATGCAATGTACTTATTTCATATGGAGTGTAGATTGATGTGGAAAAAAGTAATTTAAAGCAATTTAACATATGGCTGCAACAAAACAAGACATAAAAAAGATGACTTAAGACTTTCTCAAGGCACTGTACACAAAAAAAGAAAACCGTGCTTACAGTCTTTTATTCTATATTTTGGGAGGCATGATATAAAGCTATCATTCCTACAAAACCACTTATTCAAATCTTGAACTAAATGAAGCATAGCCTGTGTTAAGAGCTGTCAGGACATTTGTGTTTAAACCAGATTACATATGTTTAAGTCGGATTATCCTGATTTATGAGATAATAAGCATGCAAAAACTGACATCATTTTATCTATCGTTTTCCTGTTTCTCACAGCAATGCGTAAGCTGCTGGCAAAACGGAGGAATGTGGAGGGAAAGCTGGAGAGACGTGATATTATAAAGGATTATTCAGATTATGGGTTTCAGACATATGCAGCTCTTTCACGGATTGGCCAGATCCCTGACCGAAATTCCAACCGCAGCGTGGTCAAGAGTCACTTTCTTAGCACGTATGAAGGTCTGCTTCTGTTTGCAGAAGTTGTTTTCCTTACAGCTATTTAGGATACAGTTTGTTGTAAATTATTTTTTATTAACTTTTAGAAATATTTACTAATGTGCAAATAACATTTTTATTCTAATATATTCCTTTGTTCAGTATATTTGGATATTATTTATTTAGTTATTTTTGAACATGTTGTCCATAAAAATCCCTTACCCTATTCTACTTATTACATGCATTAAGAGCCAAGGGTGAAAAGTTTTGAACAGAAGGAAGATGTGTACATTTTTCATATTTTTCCTAAATATCATATATTTTTGTTTCATTTAGTAGTGCTCTTCAGAAGCTACAGAAGATACTTACATGTTTCCCAGAAGACAAATTAAGTTAAATTTACCCTGATCTTCAAATTCCAAAAGTTTTCACCCCCCGGCTCTTAATGCATTGTTTTTCCATCTGGAGCATCAGTGAGTGTTTGAACCTTCTGTAATAGTTGCATATGAGTCCCTCAGTTGTCCTCAGTGTGAAAAGATGGATCTCAAAATCATACAGTTTGGTTGGAAATGGTTCAAATACACAAAAGTGCTGAAAAAAAAACAGAATTTGATGGACCTAAAGGATTTTTCTGAAAAAAAAAAGAGAAAAAAATTAAATGTATTTTATTTAGATTTAAATATGTTATTTTACAAGCACAGCCTGTTTAAGCTATAGCTGAAATTTGAATCACTACGGATGCAATACTGTATCTCTGTGTTTCTCAGGTCTGTTAGAACTGGAGGCAGGTCTTTCTCCATCTGTCATGGAGCCTCGAATCAAAGTGCCAAGACCTAAAGTGACTAAAGGCTTCATCTCACGCTCAGCCCGCAGAGATCTGGAGCTCATGAAGACACATCAGGTAATGAGCAGCTGGGTGCTTTTCACACTTAATCAGACTGTGGGAGGAGGTGTATGATGTGACATATATCCCCCTGAGCTCTCCTTTCCCACTAGGCTCTGAGGGAGGAAAAGGGTTGTGTGGTGGAAAAGAAGCCTCTGCGGTTCCTCTTTAAGACGGAAAAACCTGTTCCACGACCTCCAACCCCTGCAGTGGAAGACCCCCCAGAGGTACAGCCCGTGTTCATTCTGTCTTCCTTCTAGAAAGATCTGGCTTTTGGTGAGAAAGTGTGCAGCTTGCGTGTCAAAACGTGTCTGTATAGGGGCGGTTTGGGTAGCCTGTGGGTATAAACACACCTTTGTGATTCTCTAAACTAATGGTTTTCAGCTAGCAGGTCACGACCCAAAATTTGGTTGCAGAACTTTCTGATAGTTTCAGAAAAAATAAAAGACACAACCCAGACCACATTACATACTGGTTGCAATAAGGATAAAAAAGGTTTGTGCCAAACGATGTTGGTATTTTTGTAGTGAACAATAATTCAATTTTGAACCATACATTGTATTTTTGGCTATTGCAACAAATATACCTGTGCTACTTACTTTTGTGGTTCAGGGTCACATTTATTTTAGAATTCTTTTTGTATGACACATCTATCATTCTGAGATATCAATGTTGTTTCTATAACAGGGAGATGAGGAAAGGGAACTGGCCATTATCTTTCTGCAGAAAGTGCTTAGAGGAAGATCCACACAGAATCAGGTAAGTCCCAGAGGGCAGAGCGTGTTTTTCTAACTGATCGATGTGAATGGATAATGATATCTGATGGTTGTCAGATGTTCGAGGGAAAACAGAGACGTTTGGAACTGATTCAAGAACTGCGCACCACCCACGCACTGCAGAAGGAGGAACAGGACAAAAAGGAGGCGGAAAAACAGGTCACACTCGCCCTGCAGAGACAGAGAGACACCCAATCTGAAAGAGTAAGAACAGAGACGTAAATGCTTAAGATATGAAAATAAGCACCTGCTGTACCAAGTGAACTTTGACTGAGAAAACTACAGACTTATCTCTGTAGAATCAAAATACAGTTCTTGTGGCATTCACAACATCAGTTCTGCTTTAACATGTACTACTGATCCTTTCAGGCTCTCTCAGTTCAGCATGAAGAGACAGATTTTCCTGTTTTGAAATGAAAAACTGTTAAAACTACAGTAAGCTATTTTTAACAAAGTCACTGAACGCTATAGTCTGATATGAACAGTTTGTGGAGAATATTTTCATGTTAAAGGAGTAGTTCACCCAAAAATGAAAATTTGCTGAAAATGTATTCATCTGAGATGTAGATGAGTTTGTTTCTTCATCAGGACACATTTGGACAAATTTATCATTACGTCATTACATCAGTTTATCAGTGCACTTGCTCTGTAGTGAATGGGTGCCATCAGAACAAGAGTCCAAGCAACTGTTAAAAACATCACAATAGTCCACAAATAATCCAAACCACTCCAGTCCATCATCAATGTCTTGTGAAGTAAAAAGCCATTTGTTTGTAAGAAACAATCACTTTTAGCCAAAATATTGGTCCATGAGTCAATTTTTCCAGTGAAAAATCCATCCCCTGTTGTTTTGTTTCATATCAAAATCCACCAACATATTTGTTTAGAAGTGTTTTCAGATTGTTCTTGTTTGTAAACTGTTTGATCTGTGCATATTTCTCTCCTGAGTCAAACCAGATGATGTTTTCACTGAAGCAAGCAATGTTATTGATGTTGATTAAATCGTGTTTTAGCTGGAAGTTGAAGCTTGAAGTTAAAAAATGATGAATTTTTATAACTGTCTACTACTAATATCACAGTCACTGAACTGAATAAAGTCTCCTTATTCTTTTTCCCGCTGTCTTTCTCTAAGGCTTCTCAGATTGAGTCCAATATGGCTGGCCTCTCTGGAGGGGTGATAGTGGACATGTTGGATTTTCTGTCTAAAGAGTTGGTCCGCCTGCAGGAGGAAAGGCGAATCCATGCCTTCACCCTACTGGCTGAGAGAGACCGTCGTATTCGTGAGGCTGAGGAGAGTGGAAGGAGGCAGATAGAGGAAAGGAGACGCAGAGAGGAGGATGAGATATTTAAACAGGTCACTCGAACATCCATTTACAATAAATGTGCTCTTACCTCTACCTATCAAAATCATACAATACCGTTCAAAAGGATTTTATTTGTAAAAAGTAAAGGATTAGTTCACTTCCAGAATTAAAATTTCCTGATAATTTACTCACCCTCATGTCATCCAAGATGTTCATGTCTTTCTTTCTTCAGTCGCAAAGAAATTAGGTTTTTTGAGGAAAACATTCCAGTTTTTTTCTCCGTATAGTGGACTTCAATGGTTCCCAGTGGTTTAACTTCAAAACCGCAGCTTCAGTGCAGCTTAAAAAGGCTCTACACGAGTCAAGGAATAAGGGTCTTATCTAGCAAAACGATTTTCATTTTCTTAAAAAATAAAAATGTATATGCTTTTTCACCACAAATGCTCATCTTGCACTAGCTTGACCTCAGACATTACATGGTCACGTTGGAAAGGTCAAGCGTGATGTAGTACCGACCCAGTGTTTACAAAGCGAACGTGCTAAGAAATGTCGGATGATTTTGAAGTTGGAGGAGAAAATGAGATTTTCACCCTACCCTACCTTTTTGAACCGAAGTACACAGACGAAGAACTAACCGCGCGTGGCTTTTCTGATATGATTACGTAAGGCGTTAAGTCAAAGTTAGTGCAAGATGAGCATTTGTGGTTAAAAAGTCTATAAATATATATTTTTTTAAAGAAAATGACCAGTCTTTTTGCTAGATAAGATCCTTATTCCTAGGCTGGGATCGTGTAGAGACATTTGAAACGGCATTTAAACTTCAATTTGGATCGTAATCCAGGAATGTTTTCCTTAATTTCTTTTCAACTGAAGAAAGAAAGACATGAACATCTTGGATGACATGGGAAGAGTAAATTATCAGAAATTTTTTATTCTGAACGTGAACTAATCCTAATCCTAATTGTGCACGATTTCATCTTGTACTGCAACCGGTAGCTTTGCAATCCTCCTTTTCTATCTAAGATCTGTCTCTATATAATTTGGTATCAGGTGGTCAAGGTACATCAGGACACAGTAGACATGTATCTGGAGGATGTCATCCTGGGCTCTATTAATCAGACAGCTGACGCTCAGGCCAGAGAAGAGATTCACCGCAAGGCTGAGGAGCTGAACAACATCACCTATGCCATGGAGGAGACGTACGTCCTTGGTCTCGAGTACTGTTACATCCAATTAAACCAGTGTAGTAGATTGCATATCGTTGACAATGAACCACAAACTCTTAAAGCCATGCTAGACTACGCAGAAATGTCAATATTTTATTGAATTATTAAAATAAAACACTTCACTGAACATTCCTGAAGAAAAGGGATGAATATATATAAATGCGCCTTTAGATTTCAAAATAAGAAAAGATGTTATTAGCTCTGTACTGACATTCAAATGCTTTAAGACATGTTTGTCACTGACAGTTGCATATGTCAGAGGTTTTATTAGACTTAATTAATTTATTAGACTCAAACAATGTTGAATTCAATAACTTCTGTTATTATTACCTTGAACTCTCAATACTTGCATAATGCCCTTGAGTAGTTAGTAAAGACAGGCCATATAAAATAAACTCTGATCAAATAATGAATGTAAGATGTACATAAGATGACTCACTTACGCTTTCAGAATGTCTTGAAAATAAAATATACAAAGACATGCTTAGATTGCCTACAGGACAACTTCCACCCATTGTGCTCTGCCTGTTTAAAAAACTATGCAACATTTGAACTTGCTTATCCTGCAAGGCAAAATGCAGAGACAGTTACAGCCTAAGAAATATAAAATATGTATGAAATCTGTGTCTATATATTCTTTCCCTCAATAAATAATAAACTATGGATGTCAGATGTGGCAGCACAACCGTAGGAAGCCGCTAGGATCAGATACTATGTATTTGCAGGGATATAACTAATCTAATAAACATTGCATTACCAAGTTACAAAGATCATTGTATTGTGTCCTACAGCGAGGCTTGCCAGCATTGGCTGTTTTAAAGCATTTCCTTTGTCACGGAATCAATCTGCTCTAATCGCCTCATGTTTTGTCTTTCTTGGTCTGTGTATACGTGCAGGAGGAACAGTCAGCAGTCTGAAGAGATTGTGGCAGAACTCATCTACAGATTCCTCATTCCTGAGGTCCAGAAGATTGCTGTCAGAGAAAGAGGTGGGTTATTCAATCAAGTAGATAATCAGTAAAATACCAAGCTATTACAAGCCAAGCAGAGTTAGTCCTTAATGTTATTATCTACTTAACCTTGTGCCATTTAAAAGAAGTACAATGTTGTTTTTCTGTGGAGCACGAGTGGATTTAAGGAGCACAATGTACAGTGCTGAAAGGAGATGCTTACTAAGGCTGTTAAGCTCCAAAGGACAAAAAAGTAAACTAATGTTATATTTTCCAAGCTTATTAGGAGAAATTTAAAATAGTGTCATTGCTACACCACTAGTGTCACCAAATAGAGCAAGAGTTTGGAGAAATCAACCTACAGTTTGATTAAAAAACTTTTAAAGGGGTAATCGGATGCCCATTTTCCGCAAGGTGATATGATTCTATAGGGTCTTAATGAAAAGTCTATAATATACTTTGGTTAAAAAATCTAAATAGTAGTGTTAAACAACACCCTTTTTACCTTTTCAAAATCAGCTCTGCAAAAATCATCCTGTCCTGGTCGAGGTTGCTATAAATGTTAATGAGCTCTGCTTGCCCCACCCCTCTCTTTTCTCTGTGGAGTGATGAGCCTGTTTACTTTAGCCGCATTTAGCCACGAAACTTGCTAACTAGCAACTATTAGAAAAGGCGATCGCAAAGATTCATAAAAAACCCTTATACTCCTTTCTGCTGAATCTCTTCTGATTTGCGCGAACATAGATGGATATGTGTAGATCGTGAGGCGCATTCCATTCACAAACAAACGTAATCTACTGCATCTTCAGGCACCTCTTGTATCCGTTAAATTTCTTCTTATTATTATTCTTCCTTCTTTGTCTTCTTCCGTTTCTTTCGCTTTGAGTCTATTTCAGCCCATTGAACCGCTTGCAAGAAAGTTATGAAATTTGGCACACTGATAGAAGACAGTCTCAACATTAACCATAGCGAAGTTTGGGGTTTTTACGTCAACCACTTGTCTAAAGTTTCACTCATGTTTATGCTATTAACTTTAGAACTGTACGGTCTAGAAGGAAAATTCTTCATCTGAACCCTTGGCTCATGCTGATTTGAATGAACACTAAAATTGAAAAATCGTAAGGTTCGCTATTTTTAATAGTTCGAGAAACCTACTTTTTCGAACTCGTTCTAGACGGTTTGTCTGATTTTGGCTCAGATCATTTTCAGACCATGATGGCAAAAAGTTGTGGAAAGAAAGATGATTAGTTAAACCATTCTCGAATAACACTTGAACGAATTTGACGAAGAACGCGCAAAAATGGATGTGAGGCTATATCTCAGCAACGGTTTGGTGTATTGACACCAAACTTGGTCTGTGTTATAACAACCATGACCTGAGGCTACCTGCACAGTTTCTGAGTAGCACCACCTTGTGGTCAGGAGATATGAAAAATTGTTATTTTTGCATATAACTTCTGAATAGTTTGGCCAAAAATCCCAAAACTGGTCTCTCTAGATTTGGCGCAGCATGACGAAAAGTTATAAAGAAGTTTCAAAAAATGCTAATAACATTTGGTTAAATTGCCCTATTGTAATGAAAGTGATCTTAGTATATTCCTTGGGTCACACCGAGAACATAAATACCTATTTTGCCTATTACCTTTTTCGAACTCCTCGAATGTGAAACGGTTATTTTTTAACACATCAGTGAATTTGCTGGAATCATGTCGAACAGCGTCTGATGCTGTATCTCTGCAAAGCGCCACATCAATTTGGTGACAGCACCACATACGTCAAGAGTGATAAACCACTTGTTAACCAATAATAATGAAATTTCCAAAAATGTTAATAAGTTTTGATTGCATTAGCATTTTGTAGTGAAACTGATCTCTAAATATTCTTTGGGTCATGCATAGATACCAGTTATGCCATAGTAAACCGAATTTCCTGACATCTTGATTTATGTTGAAAACCTACTTTTTCAAACTCCTCCTCGACTGTTGGTCCAATTGTCACCAAGACTGAGTCAGATCATCTTCAGACTGTGCTGACAAAAAGTTACAGATTTTGTGTTGATAGACAAAACCGTTTTGTATAGCAACGCAACAAATTTGAGGCATGATGCCAGACTACGTCTGAGGCTGTATCTCAGCAAAGCTTTGACATTTTGACATCAAAATTTGTATGTGCCATTGTCTCCTTACACTGACCACACCACATTGATTTGATAACAGCGCCACCTATTGGTCAAAAGTAATATCCCATTAAATCGTATTACATTACATTTTGACTACAATCATCCTAAAATGGCTTTAATTACTCATTGTTGCAGTTGGTCTGCTGCTCCCTGCCATGCTTAAATCCTTATTTTGCCTCTGATTGTGCTTGGCCCCATAGAGTCAAAAGTTTACATACACCTTGCAGAATCAGCAAAATGTTTTATTATTTAGTACTGGTCTGAATAAGATATTTCACATAAAAGACGTTTACATATAGTCCACAATAGAAAATAATTGCTGAATTTATAAAAATTACAAAAGTTTACATACGCTTGATTCTTAATACTGTGTTGTTACTTGAATGATCCACAGCCACAGCTGTTTTTGTTGTTTAGTGATAGTTGTTCATGGGTCACTTGTTTGTTCAGAACAGTTAAACTGTCGCTGTTCTTCAGAAAAATCCTTCAGGTCCCACAAATTCACAATTTTTTTTTTTTTTTAATCATTTTTTGTGTATTATTAAAATGACTCTATGATTATTGTTGGAAAGCTTTCAAATACATAGAAATGCTGAAAAACCAAAGAACCTACCTGAAAAACACAGCTGTGGATCATTCAGGTAACAACACAGTATTAAGAACTTTTGAGCAGGGTATTTTTTATAAGTTCAACTATTATTTTCTCTTGTGGACTATATGTAAACATCGTTTATGTGAAATATCTTATTCCGGTCAGTACTAAATAAAAAATAACATGCATTTTGTATGATCCCTTTTATTTTTGGTAAAATAATTAGCACTTTGCAGATTCTGCAAGGTGTATGTAAACTTTTGACTTCAACTGTATTTCAGTGAAATGAGGATAAATAGTTAACAGTCCTTTTTTTGCCATAAAAGCTGATCATGCATAAAAGCATGGCCAGTTTCTGAGGTTACTGAGCACACAAACATTGAGAACAAAGTTCATTTGAAAATGAAGACTGTTTTTTAGACTAGTTCAGCACAGCACTTGAGTTTATTTATATAGTGACATTCATGCAAACATCTTGCTGCTTTCTCTTATTCTTTCCATGAGCGTCTTACAAGATTTGAAAAGCCTCATGCAGAACTTTTCATTCTATAAATTGTCACATTACCAGTAGGGCGTATCTGTCAAGCTTGTTAAGCTTGACATTTTAATTACCTGTTAGTTTGATATGTACGGTATGTGTATGAATCACAGCAGCCATGTGGCCTGTGTTATATTTTCAATCCTTGCTGTTTCCCATAGTCAGTTTTAATTTCCCCATTATTTGCTGTGTAATAAAGACCCTGTTCATACAAATGCAGTATGTGCACACACAACTCTCTGTCTCAACTCTAAAGCTTGACTCTGACCACATGACTTTACACAGAGAACGAAAGAAGAAATTATCCTGCATACTACATTTAAATGAATGATTTACTACGGATAGCTTACCAAAAATTTACAGTCACTCACTGTCATGTCCTACAATGCTGTATGATGTTATTTCTTTTGTGGTACATAAAAGCAGAACAAAAGTACACAAAGCTTTCCATACATTAAAAGTGGTTTGTGACCCATGACTCCTTCATAGAGAACAAAAAGCAATGTAAATGATCAGAGTGTTCTAAACAATTGTGGCTCATTGTGGAAAACAATAATTTGATGAATGGTGCTGATGAAAGCAGTTACAGTTAGTTTCCTGGCAGAGTCATTAAATTAACCTTATTAATATTGTGTCTTTGTGTGACATTTCTCTGTTCAACAGGACAGATAATGGCCATCATCAGATAACAGAATAAAACAAAAGTTTCAAAACTGTTATAACACCCACTCTGTTGTGAGCCTGGCTTTGACTTGAAACTACACAACTTACATTTTTTAGAAACCAGGACATCAAGTGGTGACCCAACACTGAAATGAATTCTGATTAATAATAATCATAAATTATTAGAATTGTTTATAAATATATAACAACTACTACATGTATGCAACCAATAATTCTTCACACAAACCACTTTTTGGCGTAAACAATGTCTTCCATGTGAACCTAAATGTAATCTAGTCATATTTTCTTTGACCTTTGTTCATGGTTTGAGGCTAAGGGCACGTTACACAATCTGTCCATGTTGGCATCTGCCAAATTTTGCTGAATTTGTGCCAAAACAGCACGTCTGTTCTATTTAACCGCTTTAGTTGTACAGATTTTATTATTTTCTTTTCCCATTGTTTTAAGTGCCCCCAAATCTCCATGCATATAAATTTCCAATTTTTGCATTTGGAAGTGTTTTTTTTTCTGTTTGCCACTCCGTCAGATCAGATATATGACCCAATATTGGCCCATCAATTGAAAACCTTTAAAAACATACTTTTCACTCCTCTCTTTTAGTTCGCCAGAGCCAGAAAAGGCATCTGCAAGCAGCTCGTTCAATCATCAGTGGCAGCCCTGGATCTTCTGCAGTCTCCCAGCCCCCATCTCCATCAGACAGAGCCTCCTCAGCGGTTCTGAATGACATACTCAGCCAAGTAGAGGAAGCCGTTCCCAGAACTGTGACCCCAAGAGACCCTGGACCAACACAAAACAGTCTGACCAGTGATCCAACAGCAGACACTCCAAACGGGAATGGAAAACATGCAGATTAAGCCTATGAGCAGTAATACAAAACATTGAATTCTTGACCTTTACAATAGTCCTATTAACTGTTTGTATTTGTTTGATTAGGTTTTTCCTATACCGTACTTGTAGAGACAGAATGAGTGAATGAACTTTAAAGGAACAGCTAGAGTCCAAAGTTAATGGTTACGCAATAAAAACAGCATCTAATTTCTCAGTAAGTGCCACTTTTTCCACATTACTAATGGAACACATCAAAGTCTGTAGATAACTCGAAAAGCAAAGTTTAAGCGTAGTTTAAAAGCTTAAAATGCTTTTAGACATCTTTATTTTCATTTGTGGGGGAAAAAATCATAAAAGACCATCATTTGGAACAATTTCAGGTAGGTATAGGCAGTAATAGTCTGGGTGGTATTTTCTGTGACCATTAGTTCCATTAGATCCTGTCTTAGAAATGGGCTGTATCTCCTGAAATGACAGACAGAATGATAAGGGAGATTTAGCGGGCTTATTACTATGTTTTTGCATTGCACAGCTGAGGATCTGTAGATCTTATGTTCCTTCTTGAACCACTTAAGTTGTATGTGAACCTAACCAGTTCGAAGCCTGTTCAAATTTAGTTGATGAAAGCTCAAACTGCAATCCTACAGTCATACCTGTCTGTATATCTGGATCATCCGTATAATCCACTTCGTAGAACACCATGCATCTAACTGAACAGACAGGCAATAGGAAATAGTTTAGCATTCCTAAAGGAAATATCATTATCTTCAGTGTGAAAAAAAAGAATTGAAGTCTTGTGTAACTTCACTTTTTTTGGCAGAAATAGTAATAGTATGCTATTCCAAATTCTGCACTTGTCTAAACGCAGTGTGAAGAAAGACTATAAAAGGTAAAAGATAAAGTGTGTACTTTCTCTGCCACTTTCTCTTTCTCTTTCTCTGACCAAACTGAATGAAAGTGTTCAGTTTGTGGCCCTAGTTTGTGATTTTATACATCGCTACACTATTGACAATGAATTAAAAAATTATATTATCATTTAAAAATTATTTATAATAACACACACTACCAGTTAAAAGCTTTTGAACAGTAAGATTTTTAAAGAAGTCTCTTCTAAAAAATACAGTAAAATTGTAAAATATTTTTACTATTTAAAACTTTTTTGGCATCATTTCTCCAGTCACATGATCCTTCGGAAATCATTCTGATATTCTGATTTGCTGCTCAAAAAATATTATAAACTATTATTACTATTATGTTGAAAACGGCTGAGTAGATTTTTTTTCAGGTTTCCTTGATGAATAGAACATTCAGAAGAACAGCATTTATCTGAAATAGAAATCTTTTGTAACATTATAAATGTCTTTATCATTACTTTTGATCAATTTAAAGCATCCTTGCTAAATGAAAAGTATTAATTTCTATAATATCTTTCCAAAAAAGAATATATATATATATATATATACTGACTCCAAGCTTTTGAATGATATAGTGTATAATGTTACAAAAGCTTTTATTATTTTAGATAAATGCTGATCTTTGGATCTTTCTATTCATCAGAGAATCCTGAAAAAATGTACTGAACTGTTTTAAATATTGATGATAATTATATTTAAAAAATCTTGAACAGCAGTGTTAGTAATATTACTTTTTTCAAGTAACTAGTAAGGTAATGCATTACTTTTGGATTTCTAAAAAGATATCTGAGTTACTTTTTCAAATAAGTAAAGCCGGTTACTTTTTTCCCCATTTATTGATTGACAAGTCTCCTGTTGGGAAATTGTGAGTAAACATGATGTTACTGTATTCTAGACGAAATGTGAACATGCATTAATTCATCTCACTCACAAAAAACAGATTCAGTATTCCTCAAAATGAATAAAAACAGTGAAATGCAAACTCAGAATATGACGGGACTCTGCAATAATTAAATATGTTAAATAAAACAAATATCCTCTATGTATGTAATCCCTTTTTATTAACCTGTGCCTGTGCTTCTGACCTTCATTGATGCAATTCAGTCATACTAATAAGCAAAAATTACTTTAAACTAACATTTGTGCTTCATTTTTTTATAGCTGAAGAGTGATCTCCTGCATAAATGTACTTGTCTTTCAGCCTGAGGTGAATTCATTTCGCTTTTGGTGTGAAAGGGTTTTTACATTACAATTGTTTTATATTAAAAACAAAAAAAAGTAAGCCCTGCCCAGATTTAAAAAGTAATGCAAAAGTAACGTAACACATTACTTTCCATTAAAAGTAACTAAGTAACGTAATTAGTTACTTTTTCAGGGAGTAACGCAAAATTTTAATGCATTGCTTTTAAAAGTAACTTTCCTCAACACTGTTGAACAGCATATAACAGGATCATGTGACACTGAAGACTGGAGTAATGATGCTGAAAATTAAGCTTTGATCACAGGAATAAATTACATTTTAAAACATGTTCAAATAGAAAGCAGTTATTTTAAATAGTAAAAATATTTCATAATATTACAGCTTTTGCTGTATGTTGGATCAAATAAATACAGGCTTGGTGAGCAGAAGAGACTTCTTTAAAAACATTAAAATTCTTACTGTTCAAAAACTTTTGACTGGTACTGTAATTTATTCATGTATTTATTTATTTACGCTATTTTTACATTTTTAAAAATGTGCTTTTGAGGT
Source organism: Labeo calbasu (assembly GCA_019740295.1). Classification (NCBI taxonomy): domain Eukaryota; kingdom Metazoa; phylum Chordata; class Actinopteri; order Cypriniformes; family Cyprinidae; genus Labeo; species Labeo calbasu. Next base: position 10,786 of record JAHKKF010529300.1, on the reverse strand, counting down.
ACAACTGTGATTTATGTTGTAGAACTGAAACTAAATCTAAAATGATCAACAAAATTATAAGTCTGTATTTTTATTAGATAAGGCTTAATTGCCGGCATAAGTTTAATAGTGAGAGGCGTACTTGAGGAATATCAATAGATATTGGCCATACTGGCTATACCGCAGTAGCAGTAGTTGCATAATTTTCTATAAACAAATTGCATAATGTTCTATTCAGTTTGCCCCGCCTGTGATTGGTTGTGTTTTCTTTTATTTCCCTTCCCTCTCGACTTTCAGACGGTCTGCTCTTTTGACCGTTCTGGAAATTAGGAAAATAAGCAACGGCATTCGCGTCTATAGCGAGGACAGATGACATGTTTGTTTTTCCGTCAAGCGTGTCCTTCTCAGGACGTCTGTAACCAGGAAGTAAGTCTCTGTTGGTGCTCGATCACTTATGTACTATGCGTTTCTTTAAAATCAGTACTGTAAGTCAGTAAATGCGAAACTCGGTGTGCCATGAGTCACGTCGGAGCTCGGTGGACATGGTCATGTTGAGGCATTACGTGAATGTCCTGCTGATATGACATGGTAAGTGCAGTTATTCTTATTTAACGTTAGCTGCTAAAGTAAAGTAGATCGCAAGAAGTGACAAGACAACAACTGTTGAACGTGCAGCACAAATAAATACTGCCGCTTGTAAACTATAGGAATGAATGTCAGCACGTTGCGTGTTTGACGGGATTTTAATATACTGTACTTTTGAGGCGTGGACTCGAAGGTCAGATAAAGAGACGACTAAAGCGATTTACAAACGGCTGTTGTCATTACAACATGCTATAAACGGTCATTCAGCAGTTGTATATATTCAGCGCGATGCATACACTCCCGAGGCTGTGAAATCTGTGCCGAACTTGACTGTTGTAAATACCAGTCAGTCCAGTCCAGTCGTCTGCGCAGTTGGTTAACTTTAAAGCAGTGCTAGTGCACAGTTGTTTTATTTTTTGTTCCGAGGCAATATTATTTAACTCTAATCAGTTATCACATTTCTTGAACTCGTTTAGTCGCAGCAGGTATCCCAATCTTGCATTAATATTAACATTAGCACAGCAGTTGTTCAGTGCTTACTGCGGTTTATGTGTTTATTAATATTTATTTGTTTACAATGAATTCTGGGTGCTTCTGAATATGATTTGACTGTAGACAGGAAGCTGTAGGTAATCACAGCTGTGCTGATATTTGTTCTTATGTGATGCTTTCACATATCAGTTCAAAGTGATTAGTAAGCATTGCATTCTCAAATAAAATTAATTAAATCCATTATCCTAAAGATGTGATTAAAATACCCTTATGTCATTCTGAAACAGGTTCTTTGGAGCATAAAAGAAGATATTTTGAAAAAAAAAAAAAAGAAATGTTGTCCATATGGGCTCCAATTTAGTTTGGTTCCATTCTTCAAAGAAATATTTTGTGCTTCCCTGAAAAAACAAAGTCATACTGTATTGAAATAACATGTGGGCAAGAAAATGACGACGTACGACTCTCTATTGAATTTCTTTCTCATTATTCTCCATTATTCTCGTTATTCTCCATTCTTTCTTGTGAAATCTGCATCACAGCTGGTTGAATTAAATACAAAAAGAAAGAAAAATGCATTTGCTATTTGTTTCAGTTGGTGTAAATATCCGAGGAATGCTTTGTGCAGTTTGTACTGTTGGCCTGTTTCTAATGCGTTGACCTAGTTGCAGTTAGCTAAATATGCTGTTGTATGCTGTCAAGTGCAGCACTGTGTTGTTTGGACATTCAGTAGCGTTGCTTTTCCATAAGGAAACATATCATTACTGAAATTGCCTTTCAAATAATGATACACAGCATACACAACAAAACTATGACACTTAAATTGGTCCAATATTCTTCTGAAGATTAACTGTCCTGCATTCTCAGCATGTTAATGATTTATCAAGTGGTTTTGAGAGAAAAAAAGACATTGAGATATTGTATAATCACATTTTAAAATATTTAATATTCATTTCTTTATTTAGTTTTAACTTCAGTTTATTTAGTCTGCAGTACAGGCTCAGTTGTATGTGTTATGTGTAATCTATAGTACAGTCATGTCAATGTATAAAAATGGATCCTTTCATATATTTAACCATTTATATGTGCTTTTACACTTAACAGTGACTATGCTCTTGTGTGCAGTTGACTAAAATGAATACATGTACTGAGTGTCATGGGAACGACAAAGCCACTCTGATGAAGCTCTAGTGTTCTTTTATCAAATTTATATATTATAAGCTTTTTAAAATTTAAAATTAAAACAACAGAATAAGAATAAGTTACCAATCAAATGAAATCAATATTAACAAAATTAAGTGGCTTGTAGGTGTATATGTTTAATGAGGCTCAGAGGTGGCATGTGTGCAGTCAAATTCATAAATTCATGTTGAGATTAATGTTTTAAATATAAAAAGAATATAGAAATATTAAATGATTTAAATAACTGAAAAAGATACTTTAAAAATGAAACTAAAAATGCCAGGTGGCGGCAAGTCACACAATTTAATTACTGAGTCATTCATTCATTTGATTCGTTCAAATCGCTGATTCATTCAGGAATAAAGCAAGTGACTGTCTTTAAATTGAATTGAAATTGAATCATTGACTCACTTGATTTGTTCAAAAATGCACGTTCATTCATAAACGAAACACCGCTGTGTTTGAATGGAGATGTGCAGTGGCTCAGTTGTGACTTTGTTTCAAGCTATATTTGATTACGAAATGGAGCAAAATCAGGCAATAGTGTTGTAGTCAGACAATGCCACTTAATATTAACTTCTTGTTTATTTAACTGTTGTATTAAATCAATATCTCATTTACAAACTCCCTTAAAAATCATTTAAAGCTGTCACTCATCTTAGTTCATCGCAATCT
>JAHKKF010529297.1:0-13492 GCA_019740295.1 Labeo calbasu | reverse complement strand
CTTTGCCGAGATAATCCATCCAATTCACAAGTGTGGCATATCAAGATACTGATTAGACAGCATGATTATTGCACAGGTGTGCCTTTAAGCTGGCCACAATAAAAGGCCACTCTGAAATGTCCACCAGAGCTGTTGCCCGTGAATTGAATGTTCATTTCTCTACCATAAGCCGTCTCGAGGCGTTTCAGAGAATTTGGCAGTACATCCAACCAGCCTCACAACCACAGACCACGTGTAACCACACCAGCCCAGGACCACCACATCCAGCATCTTCACCTCCAAGATCGTCTGAGACCAGCCACACGGACAGCTGCTGCAACAAACCAATGAATTTCTGCACAAACTGTCAGAAACCTTCTCAGGGAAGCTCATCTGCATGTTCGGGGTCTCAACCTGACTGCAGTTCGTCGTCGTAACCGACTTGAGTGGGCAAATGCTCACATTCGATGGCGTCTGGCATGAATCCCGGTTTTCACTATACAGGGCAGATGGCAGACCGCATGTATGGCGTCGTGTGGGTGAGCGGTTTGCTGATGTTTGACGTTGTGGATCGAGTGGACCATGGTGGCTGTGGGGTTGTGGTATGGGCAGGCGTGTGTTATGGACGACGAATACGGGTGCATTTTATTGGTAGCATTTTGAATGCACAGCGACACCATGACGAAATCCTGAGGCCCTCCATCCATCACCTCATGTTGTAGCATGATAATGCACGGCCCCATGTTGCAAGGATCTGTACACAATTCCTGGAAGCTGAAAACATCCCAGTTCTTGCATTTTTTTTTCTTATGTTTGGGATGCTCTGGATCGGCGTATACGACAGCATGTTCCAGTTCCCGCCAATATCCAGCAACTTACACAGCCATTGAAGAGAAGTGGAGCAACATTCCACAGACCACAATCAACAACCTGATCAACTCTATGCGAAGGAGATGTTTTGCACTGCGTGAGGCAAATGGTGGTCACACCAGATACTGACTGGTTTTCGGAAAGCCGTTATAGAAATAAAAGGTCATTTATAATGTTTGGTGGTTTTCCATTCAGTACGTGCCTCATAACCATCTAAACAAGGGTGCTTAATGTTCTTACTGGAGCTCTACCTTCTTGCAAAGTTCAGCTCCAATCACAAATCGATAATCACCCTTACCACACATCAACATCCTTACCAAAAAGAAGTATACTTCAAGATTATTTTATTAAGTAAAGTTCAAGTATATTTTAAAGTATACTTTATGTAGTAAGTATACAAATATCAGTGCACTAGTAGTATACTTTTAAGTGGACCATTTCAATACTCTTTGGGACTAAATTGGCCCACTTTCTAGTATATAAAAGTATACTTTAAGTATAACAGTAGTAAATTTTGAGTACACAACTAGTTTACATCTGTGTATTTAGTTTGTAATGCAAGTATACTAAAAGTAAACTTATAGGTATACTGATAGTTTACCAATTAACATCACACTTTATACTACTATGTCCCTATTTAGGTATGGATTTGTATACATTTTGTTATATGAATATCTGAACATACAAAAACATCAAAAGAAAGAACGGGGTATCTGCTTGTAAAGAAAAACATTTTATTCTCTCTTTATGAATTCTTTTTTCATAAAGACTTGAATGTGGGTAGGAATCAAAACGTAGATGAGTCTATCAACACCCCAAAGCTTGACGGTCATTATAACCTCTTCATTTGATGTTTTTTTTTTTTTTTTTTTTTTTTGGTCTGACGATTGTGTTAGATTACATGTGGAAGCATCTGTTGTTTCGGTTTCTTTGTCACTTGTGTTTTGGAAATTTTGTAGGCCTACAGAAGAAGTGTAATAGCGCCCCTAGCGTATAACAATGAAAACATGGATTCTCAGAGCAGAAGTATAGCCTAAATATATGTAGACTTTTTCCTAAGTATAAGTCAAGTATATGTCATTTTAAGCACGTTTCTGAGAAGTATAAAGCACATTTCTGAGAAGTACAAAAAAAGTGGACTGAAATTATACTTTCCTGTTTTTAGTTTAAAAGAGGTATACTAATAGCACACTTGAATAAACTTCTTTTTCGCAAGGGCACCACTACTCTAAAAACCCTTAAAACTACACCTGATCACCACCAGCAGCGAGCCTGGACAGTAAATTTCCAAAAGTTTCTTTCTTTACATTTCTGTAGGTTCTGACAGTCGTCCTTATTTTTCTCTCTCTCCCTAACACTCTATCTCCCTAACTCTCTCTCTCCCTAACTCTCTCTCTCCCTAACTCTCTCTCTCTCTCTCTCTCTCTCTCCCTCCAGGTAAACACATGTTTGTGTACGCCAATCTACCTGACCTAGCGGTGGGCTTGATTTTGTTGGCTCTGTCATTGCTGGCGCTCTGTACCTGCCTGATTTTGATCGTCAAGCTGCTGAACTCCATGTTGAAGGGTCAGGTGGCGGTCGTCATCAAAAAGGTGCTTAACACTGGTAAGTCAGTGTCAGAGAAGAATCATCTGCCGATAAGCTCTGCTGATAAGCTAACATTGACCTCTGAGATGCACTCTTTGTCTTATATGACCGTGTGCGTCAACAAAGACTTGTCACAAAAAATTGACCTTCCACTAAAACCATACATGTGGTAATCCCCACCCTTCCCAGAGTTGCATCTTATCACATTCCTGTAGGCGTAGAGCTTACTTGAAGTGTGTTAGCTCGTATCCTGTCATATGATAGTCGGCACAGGTGACCCAGTCCTGCTGTCTGATGAGCTGAACAGGAACATTATATGAGCCTGAGTGTGTCTGAGTGCCACAGGTGCGTGTACGCGCATGTGCTGTTGGTTTCAGACTACACTCAGGTACATGCTCGTTTTGTGTGGAGTGTTTTAATGCAATCATCATTTAAAACCAGGAATAAATGCACATGTTAAACATATTGCTCATGACCTTTCTAATACGACTTTAACTGTTGCCAGATTTCCCCTTCCCCTTCTCTTGGGTCACTGGATACCTCGCCATCATTGTTGGAGCCGGAATGACCTTCATTGTTCAGAGCAGCTCTGTCTTCACCTCAGCCATCACTCCACTAGTCGGTCAGTATAGAAACCTTATTCATTCGACTGGTTACCAAACTGTTGAAAGTTAAATCACAGTTATGGTTGACCAAAGAAAATGAGCCTAACCAAACAATTTACATAGGATTTTAAGCTTTGCATGTATCTCTCTTGGAGAAAGCAATCCCAGGACAGACAGGGGTATATGTAGGGATGAAATTATTAAATATTTGGTTGGTAAGAATGATTTTTCCCTCAAATCACTGTGTTAATATACTACTGTTCAAAAGTTTGCGGTCAGTATGGTTGTTGTAGGTTGCATTAAATTGATCAAAAGTGACAGTAAAGATGTTAAATTATTTATATTTATATAAATTTACACTATTTTCTTTTGAACTTTGTTCATCAGTGAATCCTGAAAGAAATGTGTCCTGGTTTCTACAAAAATATGGAGCATTATAACTGAAATGTTTCTTTCGCAGCAAATATCTGCATATTAGAATAATTAATTAATAAGACTGGAGTAATGATGCTAAAAATTCAGCTTTAAATCACAGGAATAAATTACATTTAGCCATATATTAAAACAGAATACAATCTCTCACAATATTACCGTTTTTATTGTATTTCTGCTCAAATAAATAGTCTTGATAAGCAGTCTTGATTTTTTTTTTTTTTTTGAAAACCTACCAATCCAAAACTTTTGAACAGTAGTGTATTTAATAACTAGATCTATACATTTTCTGAAGAAAANTTTTTTTTTTTTTTTTTTTTTTTTTTTTTTTTTTGAAAACCTACCAATCCAAAACTTTTGAACAGTAGTGTATTTAATAACTAGATCTATACATTTTCTGAAGAAAATGTGAGTGGTGCACTAGGCACTATATTGCTAATCGTGTTGGCATTATGTTAACAAGAAGTTAATTTATTAGCATTATGCTAGCAACATGTTAATATTAATATGTTGTTAACATAACGTAAACCCATTAGTATGCCATTAGCATAATGCTAACATGTTTTAGCATGTTGTTAACACAAAATTAGCATGATTAACATGTTTTAGCACTTAGCTAGGCAATGTTAACATGATATAGCATATTGTTACGCTGATGCTAGCACATTATGGCTTTTTTTAATCATATTTCAGCAATTACCTATAATTTTTTGCATGCTTAGCTAATCACTATTAGCATGTAGGTATTCACTGCTAGCATGTGTAGCATGTTGGGAGTCCTAATTGCTAAGCATAAGTCTAAAGAACCAACTCCCATGTCCGTATGATATTCTGATGCAAAGATATAGATCTTGCTAAACGGTTGCTAGGGTATTCTGTTTGGTTGCTAGGAAGTAGCGTGGCAGCTGCCAGTGGTGATACTATAAGAGCTGCTTGTCCGTATGAATGACATAAACCAACCCCCATGCCTCTATGACATTCAGATTTGAAGATATGCCTCTTTGGGTTTGGGTTGCTAGGGTGTGGCTAGGAAGTACCAATGGTGATTCATGACTGGTTGTTTGCTGCCCCAAGTCAAACAAACCCCACCCCCATGTCTCTATGACACTGTGGTCCACAGATATCCATCTGGGCCACTTATAATGGCAGTCTATAGGATCAGTTGCTAGGCTCTAAATAGTTGCTAGGGAGTAGCTAAACCGTTTCCGTTGTGATAATTAAAGGGTACTCCCTAGTCTGAGTCAAAAGAGGCCACCCGCTTGTGTCTATGATGTTCTGATCCACAGATATACCTCTCATCTAGAGTTATTGATTACATTAATGTATTTGATGATTGACTTCCGACTCCTCCTCTTCACAGACTATTTAAAAAAAAAAAAAAAAGCCAAGTAGTTCAATCGAATTAAAAATCATTTTGTCTGTTATAACAAAAGTGAGCTAAAGGAATTTAATTGTTCATTTCCGGTTTTCTTTTTATACAGGTATTGGCGTCATTAGCATCGAGAGAGCGTATCCACTCACACTGGGCTCCAACATTGGCACAACAACCACTGCTATTCTAGCTGCCCTCGCCAGTCCTGGAGAGACGCTGGCAAACTCTTTACAGGTTTGTTACTGTGTTTATTTACGTTTGGGTTGATTTTCTTCCTGTGGTTGTAGAATAAAGATTATCATTTGTGTTTTCTTCCAGATTTCTCTCTGTCACTTCTTCTTTAACATCTCTGGTATCCTGCTGTGGTATCCCATCCCCTTCATGCGTGTCCCTATCCGATTGGCCAAAGCTCTGGGCAACCGCACGGCCAAGTACCGCTGGTTCGCGGGACTGTATCTCATCTTGTGCTTCATCCTGTTGCCGCTGACAATCCTGGGCCTTTCCATTGCGGGGTGGCAGGTCTTGGTGGGGGTCGGGGTGCCCGTGGTGGTCTTTGCGATCCTTGTGATTATAATCAATGTTGTACAGAAGCGCTGGCCACGTTTCCTGCCCAAATTCCTCCGCAGCTGGGACTTCCTGCCCAAACCGCTGCACTCCCTCAAACCCTGGGACAAAGTGGTAGTCTCCGGCATGGTCTTCTGCAGGACTCGCTGCTGCTGCTGCTGCAAGTGCTGCAAAGAAAAAGAAAAGGATGAAAAGGATGACATGAAAGCCAAGAAAAACCATTTAGAAATGTTTGACAACTCAGCGTTCACTATAGATGATGAAGCTAAAGTAGCAGCAACACATTTATAATGCTTAACGGACACTTCATTTCATAATGTTCTGATAATCGCAGAGTAATGTCAGAACTAGTAATGCAGCATATAAGTAAAAGCTGCAAGTGATTTTGTTTGGTTATAATGCTACATTCCTCTTGTGATGGAATTGCTGACTCTATATGATTCAACCTGGACTTTGCTGTTAGTGACCTCAAAATATTTAATCACAGCATTACATTTAGTTTTTTGTAAATATATAGTTTAGTTAAAGACCCTGTGAAATCAGTATGTCCTGCCCCAACTTCCTGTTTCAACAGGAAATGCATCAGGAAAAATATTACACTTGTCAAACGATTTCACAAGGTTTTTAAGAACAAAGAAAATGCATCAGGTACATTGCCTGTAATAAAATGGCATCACAGTGCAGTGGTTGACGTCTGTCTCTAAACTGTTCGTGCCAATAGTTCTTTGTACATGAAGTACCAGTGAGAATGTGGGAGGAGCCAGTGCTTTCGTGAAATTAAGTTTGTATAATTGTTCAGTATTTGTGTCTGAAAAATTGCTATTATGATGGTAAGCAAGCCCATGAAAAAAATGCAAAGTCTTTGCAGTAATTTTGCACATTATGTGAAACTGTGTAGTATGTGTTTGTTAATGTCTGGTTGTTTATACTGTTCCGGTTTTGTAAATTTAATGATTTTTAGACTTTATTTCATTACTAAGCTATAAGATGTTGTCTTTTAAATAAATATTTAATATGACATGAGGACGTTGGATTTGGTTTTACTTTGATTTACTTTTGGATATGGCCTACTTAGGACCACTAACTTTGTATTAATTAACTTCTTGTCATCCCTTTATTGCTTTATACGGGGAGTCAAAGATGCTCCAGTTTCAGTTGTTTAATGTCTTATTGCACATACTTATGAGAATGTGTGGGTAGGTTCTGAAAATGTTATCATAAGCATACAGTAAGTAATGAGATACCAGCCCAGAAACTCTATGTATTATACAGCAAGTCAAGTCTACTTCACAGATGAACCTCAGAAAATACAGATGAAAGTACAATTCTGCTCATGAATATCTTGTGTACTTACCACTCAGTGCCTCAAAGCTAAACTCTGAATAGTCATATTTTATACCATTTTTGTGACAAAATTTGGCAAATTTAGTTATTAGTTAATTCTCAAAATGTGCTCCTATCAACCCACACGAGGCAAACTGATGAAAAAGCTGGCATCAACTAGCTATGACGAAAGTCAACTTTAGCCCTATTGGGATGAGATTAGTTTTAGATTAGATTAGGGTAGATTAAGTAGTGTAATTTTACAACTGAACGTCTGTGATATTAATAGCCTATTTGCACGGGATCAGAAATCTCAATAAAATTACCGAAAGTGGGAGAGGTAACTCGATTTAAGCACTGCCGTTACCTCCCTGCCATCATATGTGTGCCAAATTGCTGCTTCTGCATACTAAAAACACTGCAAAGACTAGAACCAACAGTGAACTATCATGTATATTCTATGATCGCGTGAGATGAAATAACACTCCATACCAGCAGGTGGGAGTAGTCTGTATTCAACATTCAAAAAAGGAAACCAAATCTAGGACTACGGATATACAAACCATAAACAAAGCAACACTTGCTTGCCACATTGAATATGAACCATGCTTATTAGTTGGCCCTAATAAAGTCACATTCACATTCTTCATGTCACAGCCTTACAGACTTACAGTGATCACCATGTGTGCGTGACCATGAAGTCCACAAGTTTGTAAAATTAAAAGTATACTTATCTTGTCCACATTCCACTGTGGCTCGCAGAAAGTCCATGTGACAATCTACAGTCAGCACTCAATCTGCACGCAGCCAGAATTTTAGGCATTTCAAGTCCCACAGGGGACCTCCAGAATGATATAGATCAGGAGTGCTCAACCCTGTTCCTGGAGAACTACCTTCCTGCAGAGTTCAGCTCCAACCCTGATCAAACACACCTGAACCAACTACTTAGGATCTGAAGGAGCACTTGATAATTACAGACAGGTGTGTTTGATCAGGGTTGGAACTAAACTCTGCAGGAAGGTAGATCTCCAGAAACAGGGTTGGGCACCTCTGATATAAATAGATATGCTCACTGCAGTCCACCAGAGGAGTCACCACCGTTCACCAGAAGCCAGGGCCTGCTGCCATTCATTATCACAGGAAGGAGCAGAGAGACAAGGGAACGGGAGCTTGCTGCCCGAAGTTTAAGGAGCTGTCGCTGTCCATAGGGGAGGGGGAGGAGTGAAGCCATCCACTGAGGGCTGTGTGGCATCATGAGTGTGAGACACAAGCGCAGCACATTATTCTCGAGTACCACAGACAAGGTCTGGAAGGATATAAGGAGGGGCGATGACAGTGGAGGGAGAGAAAGGACCAAGTCTGGGGCATTTTATGTTTGTTTTGTTTGATTATTTTACAGTTGTAAAACAATATTCTGCATTTGTGTTGAGATGTTTCCCACCTACTTCTTCCCCAAGCAACAGACCGTGTTATGTTAGTGCCAAAACTCAAGAGGAACACCCTGTCAAAGAGCCCTGACTGCTGAAGGGGATCGCAGTGCCCAGGAGGACAGGCTGATGGTGATTGCATGTTGGCGACGGTGCTTGAGCAACTTGCCAGGAAGGAACAGATGTGGTAACTGCCGTCCACCGAAAGAAAGTCGTTCACCAGAAGTCAGGGTCTGCTGCCATTCACCATCATATGAAGGAGAAGAGAGAGAGCAAGGGAATAGAGGGTTGGCTGCCTGAAGTTGGAGGACCTTTCGCTGTCCACAGGGAAGGCGGAGGAGTGAAGCCGTCCACTGAGGGTTGCCCAGTTGCCTTGTGTGGCATTGTAAATGTGGGCCTTTCAGATAGTGGAGCGAATACTTATGTGAGACACATGCACAGCACATCATTCTCGAGTCCCACAGACGAGGTCCAGAAGGATATAAGGAGGAGCGATGACAGTGGAGGGAGAGCGAGGACCAAGTCTGGGACATTTTATGTTTGGTTTATTTAACAGTTGTGAAATAATATTCTGCATTTGTGTTGAGATGGTTCTCACCTACTTTGTCCCCAAGCAACAGACTGTATTACATTAGTGCCAAAATTTACCGAACCCGGTACCTTTTGACAACCTTACATCAGTGCCAAAACTCAAGAGGAACACCCTGTCAAAGAGCCCTCATTGATGAAGGAGATCGCAGTGCCCAGGAGGACAGGCTGATGGTGATTGCACGTTGCGATGGTGCTTGAGCAACTTGCCAGGAAGGAACAAATGTGATCACTGCCGTCCACCGAAAGGGTCAATGTCATTCACCAGAACCCTGCTGCCATTCGCCATCACAAGAAGGAGCAGAGAGAAATAGGGAACAGGGGGCTTGCTGCCTGAAGTTGAAGGACCTTTCGCTGTCCACAGAGAGTTGTTCTAGTAGCCTTGTGTGACATCGTGAGTGTGGGCCTCTCAGATGGTAGAACGAATACTTACCTGAGACACAGGCGCAGCACATCATTCTCGAGTCCCATAGATGAGGTTCAGAAGGATATAAGGAGAAGCGATAACAGTGGAGGGAGAGAGAGAAGCAAGTCTGGGAAATTTTAAATGGTGCAATGGTGCTTAACTTGCCAGGAAGGAACAGATGGTCACTGCCGTCCACCGAAAGAGTCAATGTCATTCACTAGAAGCCAGGGCCTGCTGCTATTCGCCTTTACAGTGAGCAGTAAAGAGAGTGAGGGAACAGGGGGCTTGCTGTCCAAAGTTGGACGAGCTTTCACTGTCCACAGGGGAGGCGGAGGAGTGTAGCCGTCCACTGAGATTTGTCCAATACTTCTGTGTGGCATCGCAAGTGGAGGAAAATTAATGGCCAGTTCACATGGGATAAGTTATCTCAATAAAACTACCAGAAGTAGAAGGGGTAACTCAATTTACGTAACACCGTCAGCTCCCTGTCATCATGTGTGTGCCACATTGCTTACTGTGCATACTGCATGCCAAAAAGTTACCCACTGTACTGAAAATAACACTCCATGACAACAGATGGCAGTAGTCTGTATTCATCATTCAAAGGGAAACCAAAATGAGGTATATGGATATACAAATCACAAACAATCAACGCTTGCTTAACATTCTGAATAGGGACCACGTTTATTAGTTGGTCCTCACTTTCTTCAATCACACGTCACGTATCACAGCCTTACAGACTTACAGTGATCACCACGTGTACATGACCATGAAGTCCACAAGACGGTAAAACTGATTGTATACTTAACCTTGTCCACACTCCTCTTTGGCTCTCAGATAGTCCATGTGACATTTTTGTCATCAGCACAGTCCGCTCTGCAGCCAGAATTTTGTGCGCTTCAAGTTCCACAGGGGAGCTCCAGAAGGATATAAGGAGGAGCGATGACAGCAGAGGGAGAGAGGGGACCAAGCCTGGGATATTTTGTTTCTTGTTTTATTTGTTTGTTTTGCTGTTGTAAAATAATATTCTGGAAGAGACAAATGTGACATCTACCGGAGGAGTCACTGCTGTTCACCAGAAGCCAGGGCCTTAAGTTGGAGGAGCTGTTGCTGTCCACAGGGGAGGCAGAGGAGTGAAGCTGTCCACTGAGGGTTGTCCAGTACTGCTGTGTGGCACTGTGAGTGTGAGCCTGTCAGATGGTGGAGCGAAAGTTTATGTAAGACACCTGCGCGGCACAACATTCTCGGGTCCCACAGATGAGGTCTGGAAGGATATAAGGAGGAGCGATGACAGTGAAGGAGGACCAGGCCTAGGATAGTTGCTGCTTTGTGTAACAGAATACTTTGAAGGGCTTGTGCGCACAGCTGTGTGCTAGATGGAGTGGATCGTGGAATTGAAGCACACCTGGGCCTTCAGCCAAAAAAAAAAATAATAATTTTGTCCACATTCTGCTGATGTCCATGCACAACGTCTGTTTGCAGCCCAGTTTTGTGTCCACACAGACTTGTCCAGCTACAACCGTGTATGTACGAGAGATTTAAGAGCTTGAAAAAGAACAGTCCACCTCCCGAATACATCTATCTACACTCACAGTCAGTGGAGTATACCTTGAAATGCTTGTTGCATGAAGATATTGGCTCTGGTTTTACTTTACTGGCCTACATAAGACCACCAACTTTTTGTGAATTTATAACTTTTTATTATCCCTTTATTGCTTTATACTGGGAATCAAAGATGCTCCAGTTTCAGTTTGTTTTGTTTGAATTCTTATTGCACCTATTTATGAGAATGTGTGAGTACATTCTGAAAATGTTGTCATAAACATATGGTAAGTAAAAAGATAGCACCTCAGAAACTCTATGTACTATACAGTAGAGACAATAAGCTAAGTCTAATTCAGTTCAAGTCAAGTAAGCTTGTTATTCCATCAAACATGGAGACATACAGAGGAACAAAATGTCGTGCCTCACAGGACCACAGTGCTACACATGTAAACATATATGAACAGACATGGGCATGCACAGAGAGCATAAAAAAGGGGTTACACTTTATTTTGATAGCCCACTTTAGACATTCTACTAACTATAAGTAACTTTGCAACTACATGTCAACTAATTCTCATTAATTTGCAAGTACATGTCTACTAACTCTCAGAGCAGATTGTTAGGTTAGGTTTAGGGTTAGTAGAATAAGTTGACATTTACTTGCAAAGTTTAGAAAAGTGTTAGAAGATATTATGCAGACAGTCTACTAATACTTTAATGACTAATTGACATGCAGTTGCAAAGTTACTTACTGTTAGTAGAAGTGGACTATCAAAATAAAGTGTTACCAAAAAAGGTATCTAAACATATCTAAACATAACCTATACAGATCTACGTATACCTATATAGCATATACCCTCTAGAAAAATAAAACTATGAAAGTCAGAAAATACAGATTACAAAGTACAATTCTGCTCATGAATATCTTGTGTATTTACCACTCAGTACCTCAAAGCAAAACTCTGAATAATTGTGTATTTTATGCCATTTATGTGACAAACTTTGGCAAATGTATTTATTAGTTAATTCTCATGTGCTTTTATCACTCACACAATGGAAACTGATTTTAAAAAAAAAAATACATCATAGAATTAGCTGTGACGAAAGTCAACTATAGCCCTATTCGGATGAGATTAGTTTTACAAGGGTAGACTGAATAATGTAATTTTACAACATCTGTAATGTTAATAGTCAGATTTATGCAACACCGTCACCTCTGTGTCATCATGTGTGTCACAATTGCTAACTGTGCACATTGCGTGCCAAAAAGTTGCCCACTGAACTGAAGAAAACACTGTAAAGACTACAACCTACAGTCAACTAGCATATAGGTTCTGTTACTGCATGAGATGAAAATAACACTCAGACCAGCAGGTAGGAGTAGTTTGTATTCATCATTCAAAAAGAGAAACCAAAGGAATATGGACATACAAACTACAAACAATCAACACTTGCTTAACATTCTGAATAGGAACCATGTTTATGAGTTGGTCCTCACTTTCTTTAATCACATGTCAAATTCTTCATATCACATGTCTTGTGCGCATGACCACGAAGTCCATAAGACTGTGAACTTAAAATATACTTACCTTGTCCAGTATCCAGCCAGAATTTTGTTCAGAAATTTGAGCTCCAGAAGGATATAAGGAGGAGCAGGACTATAAGAGTTTTCTTGTTTTGAGAGAGGACCAAGAGAGCACCAGAGAGTTTACTTGTTTTGTTTGTTTATTTTACAGTTGTGAAATAATATTCTGCATTTGCTGAAGGGAATGCAGTTCCAGGGATGACAGCCTGATGGTGATTGTTCGTTGCGATGGTGCTGAAGCGACTTGCTGGGAAGGATAGATGTCCTCACTGCTGTCCACTGGAAGAGTTACCACCATTCACCAGAAGCCAGGGCCTGCTGCCATTCGCCATCATGGGGAGGAGCAGAGAGAGTGAGGGAACGGGGAGCTTGCTGCCCTTAGTTGAAGGAGCTGTCATTGTCTACAGGGGAAAAATCTTTAGAAAATCTTGTTGTTAGTTCATTCTCAAAATGGGCTTTTATTGCGTGGGTTACGCAAGGCAAGCTGATAAAAAATTTAAGCTGGCATTAAAGAACTAGCTATGACGAACGTCAACTATAGCCCTATTCGGACGAGATTAGTTTTACAAGTGTAGATGAAGTAATCTAATTTTACAACAGGAAAATTAATGACCATTCACATGGGGTAAGTTATCTCAATAAAACTACCAAAAGTAGAAGGGGTAACTCAATTTACGTAACACCGTCAGCTCCCTGTCATCATGTGTGTGCCACATTGCTTACTGTGTATACTGCATGCCAAAAAGTTGCCCACTGAACTGAAAATAACCTCAGAAACTCTACCCTTACCAAAAAGAAGTATACTTCAAGTTTATTTTATTAAGTGTACTTAAGTAAAGTTCAAGTATTTTTTTAAGTATACTTTATGTAGTAAGTATACAAATATTAGTCTACTAGTAGAATACTTTTAAGTGTACTATTTCAATACTCCTTGGGACTAAACTGACCCTCTTTCTAGTATATACAAGTATAAGTTTAAGTATACTTTAAGTATAACAGTAGTAAACTTTGAGTACACAACTAGTTTACGTCTATGTTTTCAGTTTGTACTGCAAGTATACTAAAAGTGAACTTATACGTATACTGGTAGTTTACTAATTAATTAAAATACAGTTTTATGCATTTTTAGCACACTTAGAAGTATAGTCTCAGTAAACTACTAATTTAGTAGTTTTATACTGCAAGTATACGCAAGTTGTTGTTTTTTTT
>JAHKKF010529294.1:8152-18526 GCA_019740295.1 Labeo calbasu | reverse complement strand
ATTTTCAATCTTGTGGGTTAATTTTTTGGTCCCCAAGAGGAAACAAGCTTATAAATCATGCAGAATGAAGTTTTATGAAAATCTAAAAATGCAGAAACTTTTGTGGTAGTTACATACAACAGAAATATAGTTTTTAGAAGAACAATATGTGAGTCAGATTGATGCAAAGCAATAAAATACACAGATAACCAGAATACAAAACCCAGTAAATACCTTCCTGTTTGGAACTGTATATTGTATTTGACATTAGATAGTTTACGGAGTTTGAATTGCAATGTTTATGTTAAGCCATGGCGCCATCTTGTGGTGTGATTGACTGGAACATGGAGGTCAAAAGCGGGACATTTCGACCAGGATATTCTCCATCTCCCATTGTTTCCTGTCTCTCCTCCTACTGTCTGGACCATTAAAGGTGAACAAACCCAGTATAGAACTTTTCAGAACATATTTATATTATTATAAATTATATAATACAATATATTTTTTTTAGATCAGTTGTATAGTATATTTAATATTACAGTAATAGGCCTGCATTTTTTTAATAAATTCAAATGCTGTAGTTTGATAGTGTAGAGAGACATGATTTACACCATGTGCAATGAAGTAAGATGGAAGTAAGATGTCACTGCTGAGCTCTGTTAGCATGATTTTCATTTCCATGGTAACAGCAAATTCTCTGTTGGTGGATCTCTTTTAGTATTATGGTTAGTGTAGTTCTCCATCAGTAATTAAAGTTAAAATCATACTGACTTATGGCTTCTACAAATGCATACACTATTACGCAAGAGTTCATTGTTGGTTTTTTCAAACCCTAGTGAAAGATAAATATACTAAAATGTATTTAAAATACATTTATTTCATGCTAAGTATACTACAAATACATTTACATATTATGTACTTAATAAAAATACCCTGCAACTGTACTGATACATTTAAATACTTTTGTGCTAAAGTGGGACTTTTGCAAGTAGGTACACTTGAAATATTTTGCATTTAAAGACCGTTATCATTTAAAGATCATACAATCCTCATCAATAGTGAACAGGCCTAATATTAAGATGTGTATTTTGCACAAGTAGTACTCCAAAAAAAGATTAATTACAACTTTTTAAATAATTTTTATATCAGTCTCAAGTGGTATGTCAGTAAATATGTTTACAGACTTGAACTATACTTAGTGTAAAATAAATGTAATTTATATATAATACTTTTTACCAAGGGAAAGATTGAAATATTATTGTTTTTGGTCAAAATCAGCTTTATGGATCTGAGTATCAGAGACATTGTATTCCATGTTGCCACGAGGTCAGTTAACAGTCTACAGAACAAAAGTATTCAATAGTAAATACAATTTTAAATGTATTTGTTACTTATATTATTCAAAATCAGAAGTCCTGTATGGATCGTGATTTCAAATTCTGTTGCCCATATTCATTGCAGGGTCAGAACGGCTAGCATTGGTTAAAGGCTCGAATTAATATTCTGAACAGTTGCTACTGGTTTCTTGTTTAAAACAAAATTCTAAAAATGTTTTAAATGTGCTTCTTTAAATGTGATTCCATTTACTTTGACACTGATATCTCATGCAGTGACATTCAGACATTCCTCAGTTTGACATACGTGAAACGTGTTCAAAAAGTGAGTGTAAAACAAGGTAAAAGATGCACAGGTCAACTTCCTGTGCAGCTGTGACCAAGCAAACGACTGCAGGGTCATGCATGAGAGGCGACTCGTGACAGGGTGTGTCACCTCATGCAAACACTCCTCGGAGAACACACACCCATAACCCTCATATGACCTTTAGGCGGTTTATCATGAGTGCAGATGCACAGCTTATGAATGTAAGATTCTCCATAACAAAGAAAGAGATAATAGATATAGTAGATAAACCGTTTCACAACCCAGTCAATTTTAAGCCATCATAAACTCCGAAAAGTAAAATCATTTAGCCCCTTCCAAACATTGACTGCTTAGATGTTTTACAGAAAGATCAGATACTTAGACTGCGAATGCTAATATGAACTCTTTAATAAGGGGGATCATTAAAAACTAATAATAATAAACCAAAACACATTACACACGCTGACACATTTGATGTGTTTTTAAAGCCCTCTGGTGGATGGTAAGTGTATTGCCTTGTCCAGGTCTTGTTTAGGCATTCTGCACTGACAGCTATCACGAACTGATCAGATAAGTGCCATTTAATCAGAATTTGTCCTGCTTCAGCACTTCTTTCAATGGACTGCACAGCATTCTCTGACCTATGCCAGAATCTCTTTGGTTTTTAGAACAGAATGCTCTCCATTTATTCTCTTTTCAAAGCAATTTTTCTATAAACAATGATCGAGATTTAGATGGGTACAGCTGGTCTTTTGCATAGGCATTTTGAGGGACAAGTAAGTGCTCAGGCGGAAAAAATAAGGCTACATACTGTTGAACGTTGAGTATCTTATAATGTTGGTGTTAGCCATCTGTGCTAGGGACGCATTTGATTTCAACTGACAGAACCCACGAAATTATTGACACAAATTATACATGTATATAAAAGAACGTCGACCCTCGCGATAGTCATTCAGTAATTAAACATTTCCCTAGGATTGTAAACACATTTAACACTTCTCAGACTCTCTCTATAGCCCTCCTAGTGATGTCCCTCCCTTTAACCGTGCTCTGCTGCTCTTAGTCACTGTAGCATTTGGTCGGTGCCTTACCGAGAAACAGCCGACGGGATCTGGGCGGGACCGAATCGCCTCGACTGCTTGCGGTTCATTACTCTGAAATCTCCATGATCCACCTGGCCGAGCGCTTGATAGCTCAGGTGAGTGACAGGCTGCGTGTCAACTTGTTGTATCTTAATGTACAATGAATCAAAACGCCCTTGCATTTGTGAATTATGATTAGCACTGTTTTCCAGTAGAGAAGAAACATCAGATCTAGAAAGGTTATGTCATGCGCAACACTGCTGTATAGGCTACTACAGTGTACGATTCCTGTTTCAGCTTAAGTGCGCGTACGCATTGCAAAAAAAAGAAAAAAATCATGCATGCGTAAAACAAATACAGCCTTTTGATCAATGGACATTATAGCCGAATGCATCGTAAATGTAATGTGTGTAAGCAATAGCTGGGTACATTCAGTGACAATCACGTCATGAAAGTACGCAGACATTGTCAGGGCATCTACTGACTGATGCATGAAAGAGAAAGCGATCGCAGTTATGTCATGTTTTCATATGCTGTAGAACGATTGCACGGTTACATTGACTATTGCAGATCAAAATCAAGCACAAGCGTTGCGGCTTCTAATGTAATTTGTTTGAATTAATGTCTTGGTGTTATGTACAGTAGAACATTTGGTTGTCTGCTGTTCTAGCCTTTTAAGCACGTTTAATCTTTGAGGCATAATACGCATTGTTTGCTATTACATTTTTTTTATTTGTGTGTATGTGTGTGCATAAATGAGGAATTCTGGTTCATTTGTGGCTTTAAGAAATGAAATTCAAAATATAACTTAAATGACTTTGCGCAGCATGACAACATTAAGAAGAGTAACAGGTATATTTTAAGGTGGATGATCACTTGCAGGCATGTAACTCTCACTTGCCGCAGCAGATCACCTGCATATTTATTTTGCATGTTTAATACTAGATGCAATTTACAGTTAAGTAACTGAGACAGGTTAATTCAGTAACAGCTCAGACTAACTGCCACCTGGTGCACCCAACAATTACTGCGGTCAGTTCCACAAATGCGCAGATGACGCTCTCAGATAAGCATGTGTGCGTGAAGCTAGAAATTTTGGGCTGCACAAGGGGTGAACAATTCTTGTAGCACCTGCTGGTGATGACATTTATGTCAAGCTTCATTAAAAAGAACAGACTCATGCAGAATCGGGCTGTGCCGGTCTTTAAACATTTAGGTTGATTCAGCAAGCAGCATCTTTGAAGAAGATTGTTGAGACTGAATTAACATAATTAATCACATGCACAAGTCTAGAGGCAAAGTTCCAGGATGTTCTTTAAACAACTCTCTATTTAAGTAGTTGGACTTGGCCTTTTCTAGACCTGTGCCACTGTCAAAATTTCTAAAAATTAGGTTGAAGTATTCAACAACATCAGATGGTGCATCTCTGTTGTCCTATTGCTTGTCACTGCTCGTTTGCATTAGTTTAGCACATTGAAAATAAATGATGTGTGGCCTCTTTCTTGAATATCACTACTTTTGAAAGTCATGCAGGCTCTTATGCTATCTTTGGAGTGATAGATTTGTCATCTGCCATCTCAGCCCAAATTAGGTTTTTATATTCCACTCCTAAAATTTGCATAGTTGACATTTGTGTTTTCTGGCCTGTCAAAAACACACTTCTAGCACCTGTCTGTGCAGCGTATGTAGCAGATTTACAAGCTCACAATATTACAAAGAAACATGCACACATATTTGAGTGTTATGCCAACATGCAACATCTCCCTCGCTAACAGTTAAAAACACCCCGGGGAGTTGCAAGTTCAGTCAGGCGTTCCTACGGTCCTCTGCTACAAGACTGAAAAACAAGTTCAACTTGAAAGTATTTGAGCCTGCGAATTCTATTTTTCTTCTTTAGAGAGTTAATAATAAATGTTTGTTTATTTAGTTCTTATAAATCACATAAATATGGACTGTAATAAGGGAAGATAGACAATGAGTTCTGTCATCAAAGACTGTAAACACATTCTGTGTTAAGAAGGCATAACCTTTGCTCTTCTGGTCTCTAGTTTAATGTAACAGCAAGAATTGCTGTCATACCGAGGATGCCAGCAATAATTACACTGCAGTTGTTGCAACATGACAATGCCTGTTGTTTTTGCTTCTTCTCACAGTGGATAGCATATCTGGATTTCTAACTTGACTATTCTGCTTACTGCCATATATATTGATATGACTAGGTTTGTTGCCAAACATCTACAAATAGGTGACCATGGACAACAAAACCAAAAAAGGGTACATTTTTTGAAATTGAGATTTATGCATCATCTGAAATCTGAATAAATAAGCTTTCCATTGATGTATGGTTTGTTAGGATAGTGCAATATCAAGTCCAAGTCCAAGTTCTTAGCGATGCATATTACTAATCAAAAATTAAATTTGTGGTCCAGGGTCACATATTACGTTGGCTTGAGAGATTATTCTTATTATTCTAAGGCTAAAATATCTGACTGTTCTCCCAGATCTTTAAAGCTACAATAACCAAACTCGACACAGACCTTCAGACCGGGCATGCACGGCATGATTTTTCCACAGTTTTGTGGAAATTGAAGACAAATGCCCGAAGTCAGAGGCAAATTGACCTACAACGAATGAGAGATCACGATACAGTTCAAGGGAAATTTCAAGGTTGAAGTCATAGATTTATAACAGAACATCAGCACGTATGCAAGTAACCATCTCTCCTTTGTAGGCTTCTTTTTTCTTTTTTTGCTGCAAACCACCATACAGACAACTTGTTGCAAGCTTTTTGCAGGCTACAGTTAAATCCAGTCTTGCATGAGAATTCCTGCCTCACATGTGAGCTTGTTATTTCCCGTGTCACTTCTTGCATGTTTGGTTGCGAAACATAGTTTGCAAACCAGATAGAGCTGTTGGCAATTCTTTCTACTGATGTGTAATGTGTGACCCCCTGTCGGCAAAACATTGTGTTTTGCTCACAACAGCAACTAGATGATACCCACAGACAGTTGAGCAGCGATCCTGCGACTTTGAAAATCATGCAGTATGTTTCTGGCATTAGTGTGCTATCAGTTTTTATTGATCTTATTATGTCTATATCTTTTAATTGTGACCCTGGACCACAAAACCAGTCATAAGGGTCAAGTTTTTGAAATGGACTATTTGAAAATCTGGAATCTGAGGGTGTAAAAATATCAAAATATTAAAAAAATCGCCCCTAAAGTTGTCCAAATTAAGTTCTTTGCCATGCATATTACTAATAAAAAATTACAAAATATCTTTATGTAACATGATATTTACTTAATATCCTAATTATTTTTGGCATTAAAGAAAAATCAATCATTTTGACCCATACAATATACTCTTGGTTATTGCTACAAATACACCCGTGCTACTTAGGACTGGTTTTGTGGTCCAGGGTCACATATAGCAGCTGCATAGCAACACACTAGCTACCATCCAGAACACACTATTCTATAGATGTCAGAGACTTGGCATGTTTTATTCATAGATTATGTAAAGCTACAATGCCCTCCACTAGTATTGACACCCTTGGTAAACATAAGCAAATGTGGCTGTAAAAATAAATCTGCACTGTTTATCCTTTTGATCTTTCTTTCAAAAATGTTACAAAATTCTAACCTATCATTGAAGTAAAAACAAGGGAAAGTGTGGGGAAATCTCATTATGAAATAATTTTTTTTTCTCTAGCTCACATTGGGTGGAATTATCAGCCCACAATTATTGCAACATCCTTTTCCCAGGATAACAGCTTTGAGTTTTCTCCTATAATGCTTGATGAGTTTGGAAAACTCCTGACATGAGATCATAGACCATTGCTTCATACAGAATCTCTCCAGATCCTTCAGATTCCCAGCTCCATTTTGGTACTTGTTCTCTTTAGTTCATTCTACTCATTTTCTATAGGGTTCTGGTCAGGGAACTGGGGTGGCCATGGCAGAAGTTTCATTTTGTGCTCAGTGACACATTTTTGTGTTGATGTTTGTTTTGGATCATTGTCCTGTTGGAAGATCCAACCACGGCCCATTATAAGATTTCTAACAGAGACAGTCAAGTTTAGATTTTTTATCTGTTGGTATTTGCTAGAATCCATGATGCCATGTATCTGAACAAGATGTCCAGGACCTCTAGCAGAAAAATAGGCCCACAACATTGAAGTTCCAGCAGTATATTTAACCGTGGGCATTAGATGCTTTTTTATCCATTTGCACCAAACCCATCTGGTGGGTTTGCTGCCAAAAAGCTCTTTTTTTTTAGTTTCATCTGACCGTAGAAGCCAGTACCGTTTGAAGTACCAGTTGTGTTTGACAACTGAATATACTAGAGTTTGTGTTTGAATGAACAAAGAGGATTTTTCTTGAAACCCTCCTGAGCAACATGTGGTGATGTAGGGGCTGTTTGATTTTTTTTTCTAGGCTCTCTAACCCCATAACTCAACCAATCTCTGTAGATCTTTAGAGAGTCTTTTACCACTCAAACTCTCCTCCTCACTGTGCGTTAGGACGATGTAGACACACGTCCTCGTCCAGGCAGACTTGTAACATCTTTAGTTGATTGAAACTTCTTAATTATTGCCCTGATGGTATAGGAATGTACTTCAGATATATTTGACTCATAAGAATTTCTAGGGGTGCCAATAATTGTGGCCAACATGCATTGGAGAAAAAAACATGTATTTCATAATGTGAGTTACCCCTCACTTTCAATTGTTTTACTTCAATGAAAAGTTAGAATTTTGTGATTTTTTAAAATAAAATATCAAAAAGATAAACAGTTTATGTTCACAGCAGCCTTTTTTGACTGTATTGGTGGTTTGTTAGACTAATCGACTAGTTGGTTTCGAGTTAAACATTAACTAACAACCACCAAGAACACACTTTCAGCTGCATAGCAACCATCCTAAATACCCTTGGTATTTTCTGATAAACTGTATTGCCTTCAAAACCTTGACAAAGTCTTGATAAACTTTTTTTTAAAATATATATCTAGTTTCGATATAATATTTGGCAAACCTAGCTTAGATACAGTTTTTAAGAAAAGCATTGAGACCTGTTTGCCTGGTACTTTATTGTAATAATTGGTAAAGTGAAATGTCTGAAACACTTGAGTTACACTTAAAGGTGGATTTAATTATGTATGTATACTGCTGCTTTTTAAATGAAAAGAAGACAGGTCTAGAGAAGTGTTTTGGTCGGAGGTTGCTTTATAGCTCAGGATAATTAATGGAATCCCCAGTCATGTTAAATATTACGCTTTACTTCATAAAAAAGCAAATGAGTCAGTCGTTGACATACAGTGACTGTACACAGTGACAGCTACACTGAATTATTTTGCTGCTATTTTTTTTTCTTTTTAAGATTTTTACATCTTCTCTTCTTTTTTATTTTAAATATTTTTTAAATATTCCAAGCTAATTGATTACTAGTCAGTTTTTGTTGGGAAGTTCAAGGCTTCCATCCTTTTCTCCAAAATGTGAACATTTTTATTTTTTTATTTTATCACACATTATTCCTCACAGAGAAGGAAAAAATGTTTAAAAAAAAAAAAAAGCTTTTCTTACTTAGATTTTTTGTCTTGTTTCCAGCCAAAATATCTAACAATTCTTAAATTAGGAATGATTTTCTAGACAAGTAAAAATTACTGTCTTGTTTTCTGAAAAAATAAGTCAAAATTAAGTTTTTGCATTAGAACAAGCAAAATAATCTGCCAATGGGGTAAGCAAAATAATTTTCAAGCAGAAAACAAGATTATTTTGCTTACCCCATTGGTAGATTATTTTGCTTGTTCTAAGCAAAAACTCACTTAAATTTGACTTCTTTTTTTTCTTTTACTTGTCTAGAAAATCTAAGAAATAAAAGCATTTTTTTGCATTGTCTAGAATTTTTTAAATTAAATTTTACTTGTCTAGAAAATCCTTGTTGATTTAAGAATTTTTAGATATTTTGGCTAGAAAGAAGACAAAAAAATCTAGATAAGAGATAAAAAGTAAGGACGTTTTTGCAGTGCATGAGCAGATTTTTATTCCAGGACATGTGATAAATTAAATATAAAGAAGAGTGATTTTCAAACTTTCAAGTAGCTAAAAGTGCCCCTAAATGAAAAATCACTCATATGTGTGTATAGAGAGTACAGTAGTGAGAATCTGTATGTGGGACTGACAGATGGAGCAAACATTTGCAACTCAAATATGTTCGATACCAAGCTCTGTGACTGTGAGCACCTGAATGTTGCTGAATATGTATGCTTAGTAAGTCACTTTTTTTTAATTTCCAGAGGTATTTCTAAATGCACTGATGTTCTTGTACTATAGTACAGTGAATGTACTAAATCGATCATTATGGTAGTAAATGATGTCTTCTTCTTCTACTACTACTAGTATTGCTCATACTTTTTAGATTTGCTTTTTAATTTTTTGTGCTATGGAAATTGTGATGCTACTATTTTTGAGTGATAAGATTGCATTAATTGAATTAAATATAGATCAAAACAACAGATCTAAAATAGTTTAGCAAATGCTAAGAAAGTTGTCAGACCACAACGAAATTGTGAACAATCATCACTCACTTATATATAGCAAATGTAAAAATCTAGTTAAGTTAATTGGCTTAGTATCTTTGAGCGTTTTATTTTTGTCTGAGGAGGCGAGGGAGGCAGTCTTCCAAAGAAAAAGAGAAAAAAATAAGCTAAAAAATGTAATAATAATCACCAGGCCAAAAACAAAACTATAGAAATAAGCGTGATATAATGTGAATTTCTTAAATATGTATGTGTTTATCCTGAGTGATGTCATGACATACTACACTGTTGTATTTCAGCGATAGCGCATACACTTATGCAACTAGGTGCATAAAAATTTCATTCATTTAATTTGTCCTTGTGAGAGAGGGACCTGCCAGTGAAAAAAAATAGCACAACAAAGAGCTCCGTTGTGGGATGTGATGAAAGAGAACAGAGTGTCAGTTTATCTGCCTTAATGTGGAAAGGAAAAGACTGTCCAGGATCAAGACTGTTTGCCAGGCACAATCACAGGCAGATGGCTGATGATAGAACAGTCATTTCAGAAGAGAGGTGATAGTGTGACAACCTCCCAATTAATTTTTTTCCTTTCTTTGGTTTAGGGGATTGTGTCTTAAACAGTTGGAAAAAGGAAAACTCACATGTGAATTCATTCTGAATCATTTGAAACTGATGATGAACATGGTTCTTTTCAGAAAGCAAGAGTGCTATTAAAGGAGAAGTCCACTTCCAAAACAAAGATTCACAAATAATGTATTCACCCCCTTGTCATCCAAGATGTTCATGTCTTTCTTTAGTCATTAAGAAATTATGTTTTTTGAGAGAAACATTTTAGCATTTTTCTGATACGATGCCCCGATTTTGAACTTCCAAAATGTAGTTTAAATGCGGCTTCAAACGATCCCAAACGCGGTTGTAAATGATCCCAGCGGAGAAAGAAGGGTCTTATCTAGTGAAACGATCGGTTATTGTTACAAAAATAATACAATTTATATGCTTTTTAATGTCAAACGCTCATCTTGTCTTACTTCGCCTGTACTGTTTTTGTTCCGGTTCATGACAGTTAGTGTATGTCGAAAAACTCCCATCTCATGTTCTCCCTCAACTTCAAAATCATCCTATATCACTGTTTTAC
>JAHKKF010529293.1:0-23690 GCA_019740295.1 Labeo calbasu | reverse complement strand
TGGATCTGTGTCATTATACTGAGGTTAACATCTACTGCTCCGATTGCTGTTTAACATTGTATTATAATATCACTACTATTGTATATTGAATTGCTTCCTGTTCAATATTTAGTACAGTTATGTCTATAGTTAAATCTTTTTACTAAACAACACAGAAATCGAATTATTTGACTTATTTCTGTACCCATGTAAACTACCACATCCATACATTTACAGCTTGTTTTTTTGTCTTTTCCTCATCTTTTTTTTTTGCTTTGTTCTGTTTTGTCTTGTTTTATTTAGTTTTCTCCCCCTCTGTGTCTCATTTGCGTATATATGTGTATATATCTGTGACTGGTCTCAGTCTGTGTCATCATGTTGCTGTCTATCTATGTTTTATTGTGCTTAATAAAAAAAAAAAAAAAAAAAAAAAACTTAATATAAAGTGGATTTGAGCCATTTTTATTGGTTATCTCTCAAAGGGGTAACATTAATTGCACAGCGCTCTCGTCTGTTCCGCATGGCGAGTGGAAAAAATCGCGGCGTTGAAAATCGATTTTGGGGCAAATTTGAACCAAAATTAGACGGACCAAACAAAGACCAATTTCAACGTCGATTTTTGGGCTAAATTAGGACTAAATCCAACGGACCAAACAACGACCAATTTTCAACGTCGATTTTTGAGCTAAAGAAGTCCATGACGGGCCGACTTGATTTAGCCCAAAAAAGGACGTCCAAATGACGTCTGGTGTTTTCCAATTTGATATTCAACGATAATCATATTTCAGTCTTTGACAGTTAAAGCAATCGCGTTCACTTTATGCTGACTGCTGACACATAACGGCTGAGTCTAGCAAGCGCATTTTGGAAGAAAGTGGTGCTGAGAATAGCTGTTACTCCCAGCAAAGTAGGCTACACATTATGAAGAAAGCACGGACCGCCCTGACCAGAGCGAGATGATTGCTTTGCTTTCTAAGATGTTCCAGTTTTCGACTGAAGAAGAAAAGTTGAAATGTGTCGATTTTTTTAATCGTCTGCTCGTTTACTATGAGTTCCAGTGGGAGTAAGTTCTCTTTAAAATCCTATTATATGTGTATTTGTTCAACGTAAGGGAATTTAAAGACACAATAAAATGTAATGCTGTGTTTTTTGTTCTGTAAATGGTTTTATTCTACTGAGGGTAGAGAGGATATGTCTCTTTTTGGGAATTTCAGAGAGAAGTTCTTGGTCATACTTTCAATTGATCAGTTGGTGTCGCTATCCACCTTATTTTTCCCATAAGAGTGGGTGCAGCCATTTGTAAATTTTTTTTGTGTCTGGCTTCCAGTCTCATCCACTTCCAGCTATTTTTAGCTGCACAAAAAGCTCGTTT
Organism: Labeo calbasu; assembly: GCA_019740295.1. NCBI lineage: Eukaryota > Metazoa > Chordata > Actinopteri > Cypriniformes > Cyprinidae > Labeo > Labeo calbasu. The sequence continues at coordinate 22,339 of JAHKKF010529293.1, read as the reverse complement.
TGCTGCTTGATATTGCAAAATGGTGTGTCTTACCATATTATTTTAATGTATTATCTTAATTATGAACACACTGGTTTGTAGTGCAAACTGTTTTACCGTTTACTGCACGTCGATATTGTTCTCGTTATTTCCCTATGGTGGATTATGAACCGGACATCTAACACATTACCAGAAAACAGCTTACTTCCGCATTGAAAAATAAGGTGGATACGCCTCAATGGCTTTGTGCTTAAAGCTGTGGTTACTATAAATAATAGCCTATTCCTTAGTTTAAGTTAATGTTTATGGTTATAATAGTAGTGGGCAAAACAAGACTTTATTTTCTAAAATTAATGATGTGGTCACATTTTTAAAAAGTTATTATCTGGTAATGCAAGATGTTCACAGATCAAATCTTACACCTCCCGATCTGCTCTCACACAAATTGGGGCCACCCCGATCATATCAAACATGTTTGATATTCAGGATTTTAAATCGGGATGATCACGGCTATGATTACGTCAGTACTTTCACAACAGCCAACGCGCGACTGCAAAACAGCTGCTGTATGGTCCATTGAATAGTGGAGATGGAGGAAACTGCTTATGTTTTTGTAGTAACACTGTCTGCATAATATGTTGAAAACATATCACAACCGCATGGAGCAAGGAAAGCTATGGAGTGAAATCATCTCAGTTGTCAACATACCTGGTGAGTGCTTAAAGCTTCTAGCAGGCTTACTAACATTTATAACGTTATTTGCTGAAATGACTATCTGTTGGTAAGATCACGTGAGGCGCTCCCTCCAGCATGATAATCTTAATAATATCTTGTAGTGTGTGATGCGCCAAAATTTCAGTCCAGGATTGTGGCAGGAGGGATGTAACATCTCCATTCCCTCCTTCAGAGAACGAGGTTTAGAAACGTAACAGAGACATTCCTTTTCAGTCAGTCACGCTCGATGTTACATCGACTGACATCATGGGGTCCCTATGGAAAACGCCACAAATTGAAATGGCAATACAAATGCTGACAGGGAAGCGTGTCCATCCCAACGTAACCATCCCAATGTCCTGTGAGCCAGAGAACGGGCCCACTAGGGCTGCTAAAGTTCTGAAGCAACAATTGGAGGGCAGAGCACAAAGACAAAAGGTAAAGTCTTGTGGAGAACCTTGGGAAAGTAGGAAAAAGAGGAACACGGTGGGAAAAAAAAAACCCATGGAAATACTGAGACATTAATGCCAAGTCCGGATGGGGGGAAGGAGCACATGCTTGGAAAGTGCAACGGCGCCATCTCGGGATCCGGCCATGCAGCCAGTGCTGAAGTTGACTGGCATATGCCCTGGTAGCCTCTGAAAAAGTTTTAGAAGGACTGCTGTCTTGAAAATGAATGACCTCAGGCAGTTCAGCACCGACTGCGCACGCTCATTGGTGAGATGTGCTGTCATGTTGACCGAATCCAACTCCACAACAAGAAAAGAGATGCTCTGCTAATATGAGCAAATATGAGCCAGTCGTCAAGATAGTTGAGGATCTGGATGCCCTTCTCCCAAAATGGGGACAGGGCACCCTCCGCTAGTTTGGTACAGAGGTGAGGAGACAGAGATAGCCCAAAAGAAAAGAACTTTGTTGTGATACACCCGACCCTCGAAAGCAAACCGAAGAAACGGCCTGTGTCAAGGTAAAATCGAGACATGAAAGTATGCGACCTTCAGGTCATTGGCTGCACACCAATCCTAGTGTGATGAGGAGTCTGAAGCGGGCGGATCCATATGCAGGCAGTTTATTAAACAACTCGTGGTCAGACAGGCGTGGTCGATAACAGCAGACAGGGTAATGTAGAGCAGACAATACTCAGTACGATAAACAGGCTCACGGTCAGGGCAGGCAGCCAGAATCACAAACGGTATAAACAATCCAATGGTCGGGGCAGGCAGCAGAAATCACAAACGGTATAAACAATCCAAAGGTCAGGGCAGGCAGCAGGAATCACAAACGGTATAAACAGTCCAGGTAATAAACAGTAAATCCACAGAATGAAAACGCTCAGAATTGCAGCCGGGGCAAACAAGACTTCGCGAGGATCCCGAGCGATCCTCCCGTTTATAAAGGGGAGAAAATGAGCAACACCTGGACCGGTGATCAGTCCTAGGTACGTGAATCAAATGAGTCCGGGTAGGAACGTTAAAACTCGGGCGAAGGTTCCCGCTGATGCCGGTCAGAGAGAGCCACTGAGGAGCGGCGCACGACACCTAGTGCTGAACACAAGAAAATAGACATTTCTGCATCAGCATCTTTAACAGTAGCCTGTGAAGGGACCGATTCAGGACTCGAAGATCCAGAATTGGCCGTAACCCACCATTCTTCTTGGTGGTCCCGGGTCTGTTTAACGTTTGTGTGTAATACCTGAATCAATCGGAGAACACCACACCCACCAGTGATAAGTGTTGGCTGCATGTGTTTTGTAACTTGCAACTTGTAAAATAAGGTGGGAAAAAAACATGCATGATGCAAAGGTAATGTTAGTACTGCAAGCAGACGGTATCAAGCTGTCTCATGTGAATTCCTCCTTTAAGCTTAATAAGTTTAGCTAGATGGAGCTTTAAGCACATGTTTTGTATTGTTTTCTTTTACAGAAGAAGAGACGCACCTGTTATTGAACACGCACGTTGGCTTTGTGTATACCCACTTCTAAATCCACTCTGATGTGCATCATTCAGTAGTGTGTTGCATTAACCAAAATCATGACAGTCCACCACTTGATATCTATTGAATCCAGTTGCATGTGATTAAATGCAAATACTCCATAAAAGCAAGACCGTGGCGCCGGCTTCCTTTGAAATATGATTAGGCCCGCACCCGTAAGGCTCTCTGAAAGAGCATGTCAGGGGAGGCGCGCAAAGTGCATGATAATTAATTGTTAATTACTAATTTGAATCAGTACATTATAATGAAAACATTACCTTAAATAAATTAAGAGTATACTCAGTTCTTCCAACACCACTGCGCACGCAGTAAAGTGGAATGCACTTCTTGTTCTGTGCATTTTTTGAAACAAAAATAATTGCTCCGAGCTGGAATAATGAATATATTAAGAAGGTTCTTTCACTCTGCAAGAGAGAGCAACAGCCTAACAACGTGTCTACACTGGATGCGAGCGGCACGGCCGCATTCTATTTATGACGTGCTCACACAAAGTTCAAATGATTTGCAATGGTTGCTTTGTCACATCCATTGTAGACAGACTGTAGCTGTTGCGGCGGGTCCAGTGTAGACATGGTGTAACATGGACGGAAATGTTAAGGAGATCAATCATCCTTTGTCAGGGCTACTAACAGTAGGTAAGCCAAAAAGGTTTTTTTTTTTTTTTTCGCAACTTGTTTATTGATTGTTAATAGCAGTTTGCTGTGCAATATGTGTCGACCGGGTGCAGTTGGGTCTGTGTTATCCCAGCAGGGTTTGGTTCAAATTTACAAATAACGGTTGGGTCCGCCAGGTAGTAAATTTAAGGCATGTCTTGGGTCTGCACAGCTTTGGATCCCTCTTTCAAATTAAATACGGGTTTTTTCGGGTCCGGGTATGAATTTTTGGACCCATGAAGACCTTTACTCTGCACGCAGGACAGAGGCATCCTTGTCCAAGAGGACAGAAGTGTAAAGGATGCCCCTGAACCTGGGCGGACGCCTTGCGAACTAATTCGGATAACCAAGTTGGGCTGTCCAGATCAACCAACGAGACAGACTGGGTAACGCTAACCAGGTGTCACGATCTCGGTGTGGTCTGCCTAGGTTTTTGTTGTCTTGTGTTCGTTGTTCGGGTGCTTTGTTGTCCTGGAGCACGTTTGTTTGTTTTGACAGCTCGCCATGTGCTGTGCTGTCATTGTGCTGTCCATCCCGCCCCTGTTATCCTTGTTAGCTAATTTTCCCCATCACCTGCACCCTGTTTGGTCCTAATTTTCTTCCCTTTATTAAGCCCTTGTGTTTTCTGTCTTGCGTCAGTCCGTTATTCAATGTTCGGAAGCTCTGTTAATCTTGCCTTGTCAATCAAGTTGCCGTTTTTTCTAGACATCTTGTTTCGTTTATTTTTTCCCTAGTCCTGCTAGTCTAGCGTTCCTGTCTTTTGTCAATTTTTGTTTTTCCCTGGCCTGCCCTTTAGGATTCTCTCCCGATCTCTGCTTTGGCTCAACTCTGCCAGGATTCCCCTCTTTTCACGGCAGTCCCGCCCGCTCTCTCCCTGCTCGCACGCTGCGCTCCCTCCGGAATTCAGCCGCGGCGATTCATCGATGTCCCGCCGCGTTCTGTGGGCTTTGCTGAGGCGGGCAAGTTCTCCGCGCTGGTCCGGCCGATCACTTGCTGGCTGTTATTGCTGCTCTGCTGACTTTGTGTGTGAACATTTTTGTTTTCAAATAAATATTGAACTTTTGTTGCACCTGCAATCTCGTTCCTGACACCAGGACCCCAGCTTACATGCAAGACGGATCAACGGAACGGTTACCAATGTAAGTGCAGTAGGGCAGCCGAGGGAAGAAAGTTGACTCAACATGGGAAGCACTCATGTCTCGAGTCTGAGTGTTAGGAAGCAGAGCGTCGTTCACAATCAGAACCCAGCACGATAGACCCAGAGATGAAGGAAATAGCTCTTTTTGTGATGAGGTGGGTACTGCTGTTCCGGTGGCCAGCAGCGGCAGCATTGGCGAAAGCCCCTAACCCTCCTCTGGGGGTGGGGGCGCAGATGGCGATGTTCCCCATAGAACAATACCTCTCATCAATGGCTCCCCATCCTAGGGATGCTTTGCGGTCTTCTGTGAAGACTTAGTGGTCAGTGTCGCCAAAGAGGCTGGCCTAGGAGATGGGTGCGTCAACAAAGCGGACTTTGTCGGCATCACTCATCTGTGCCAGTTTCAGCCAGAGATGGTGCAACTGTGACTACGCCACCCTAGAAATTAGCTCCAGGGAACAATACTCAAAATCCAAAAAAATGGAGTCATTAAGCACACAGGTTCGGTTCCCTCATATAAGTAGGCAAGAGACGTGGGTATAATATACAAAAACAAATGTTTATTAATACAAAAATATTTTAAAATAAACACTAAAATGTCAGAGGAACAACAGGAGATCCCACTTTAAATGGAAGAAAATGAATTTACAAAAAGGAATGTAGGTAATGACACAAAATCAACTTTAAATGGGAAAACAAAATGAAATAAATACCAGCAGGGCTGAGGCTCCCAACGGCAGGAAACAAAGGGCACACTTTCACGCACACACCAAGGTACACTCAGATCACACTACCACACACTCGAAGTGGTACACAGCACGCAATAAAGAAGAACCACCACCACAAGAAGGAAGATCCGTTCACTCATGGGACCCCAGCTCCTGCAATAAACCAAAAATAAATGAATAAACTATAACAAACAAATAAACACAATTAACTTAAAGCAAAATACATCATAAACATCAGTTAATTGATAAAGCAACTCCAGACAAAGGTGGGTATCAGTACCACATAACAAAAAAAAAAACGTTAGATAAATTCAAACAAAATTACAAAGCAACTTGGGTTCAGATGTAAATAGCATACAAATCAAGTTGCATTAATAAAAGGAGAAATCACATACAAATAAAACTGCAACGACAACAATATATAATTGTATATATATTGTACAATAACAAAAAAATTAGTCAAAAAGAAAAGAGACAAGAAAACGCTGTTATTTCCCCTCAATAAAATGAGATCGTCATATTCTCCAGGCTGACACACAAACAGGAAGCAAGGCACTAAACACAGTAGGAAACAGACGACCAGTCCCCCTTCAGAAAGACAACGACCGTGCAAGCTATAAGAAATCGCTCTTCTAGTTGGTGTGCAATGACTGTGCAAGCTGTGATTATAGATCCCAGTGCCAGACTGCTTAGAAACATTCACACATAATTTATACACATAAAACATGATATTAGAGTTTTCAAAACCAAAAAAAAAAAAAAAAAAAAAAACAGCTAAAAGCCATCTCGGTCAAAAATGAGATAATGATACTGAGTGAATGTTCCTGACACATATTATATGTCCATCAAATACTTTTACTATTTCAGGCTCAGCCCAATCAGAAGTACCAGTACTTACATAGAAACAAATACAAAGTAGCCAGAAAGAAATGCTCATTTTAAGGAAAACGTCAGATGGATTTAGAGGCTTTTGCTTCTGAACTCTTTATATATGTATGTATGTATATATATATATATATATATATATATGTATGAGTGTGTGTGTGTGTGTGTGTGTGTGTGTGTGTATAGTGTGACAGGTCTCCCGAGCGCTCTTCAGCATCGCCCTGGAAACGAACGACAACCAGCTGGAATCACTCAGCGCGGAGAACCGTAAAGTGTTGTACATAGTTTCATTATGTGTTGTTTGCTCCAAAGCAGTTAAGCGCAACTCCACATCAGTGAATTTCTGGAATTTAATTTATAGAGCCCACACAAAACTTGCTTTAAAAAAAAAAAAAAAAAAATTCACACAGACAATGACACTTAATCCTTTTTAAAAATAAAATAACATTAGATGATCGTGAAGAATCTTTTGCAGAACCAGCTGCCTGAGATGTGCTTATATAAGACATACAAAATATGCAGTGCTGTGGGGTCGGCCATCTAGGATTAAGAACCCCTGGCCAAGCATTTCAAACGTTTCTTTGAAAGAGAAAAACTTTGAATGGGAAGTTCACTTTCAGAACAAAAATTTACAGATAATTTTAATGAACGTAAAAAGGCATATACATTCTGTGAAGGGAGGTGCTACTGGAGGAGTTTTTTCACACACTGGCTTAAGAGTTTCACTTCATTACTGGCGGACCTGTTCTCTTCAACTCATCACATTCAGTTTTTATTATAACATTTCTGTTGTTCTCGCTCTCTCTTTCTCTATTTATTTTAATTCATTCATTCATTCATTCATTCATTATTATTTTTATTATTATTTAAATAATGACCTGTTGTTATTTGAAACCGTTAAGCAAAATTCCAAAGAAAATATTTGACATGTTTATATTCTTCAGTTTGTTCTTATGGTGTTTGAATGGTAAGTGTTTTTTTATGATTTTATTTGTGTGTATAATTTATCCACATACAAACTATTTATTATCCCAGAAAATATATTTGCTCATGATGGTTTGTCATTTTTCATCAAAGGGTTTCATTTGCACATTATTATTATTATTATTATTATTATTATTATTCATAATAATATTAATAATAATGGATTATAGTGAAGAGCTGTTTTGTGATGAAGATTTGTTTAATTGATTCAAAATGACATAAACTTTAAACCTGGTAAATATCCAATTTATGGGTTAATATTTCTGTATGTTCTTCAGGTGTGTTTGGTGTTGATGAAGTGAAGTCAGTGTCAGTGATGGAGGGAGATTCAGTCACTCTGCACACTGATGATGCTGAAATACAAAGAGATGAGGAGATCGATTGGCTGTTTGGACACAGCAACATTATCATAGCTAAAATCTATGGGAATAACAATAACAGCAAGTGTTATGATGATAATGCTGGTGGGAGATTCAGAGACAGACTGAAGCTGGATCATCAGACTGGATCTCTGACCATCACAAACACCACAACCACAGACTCTGGACTTTATACAGTAACCAGCAGCAAAAGAGAGAAGCCGCTCAACACATTCAATCTTACTGTCTATGGTGAGTTGAGAATTACTTACCGTGTTTAATGCTATGGGTGTTTCTTTAGGGTTCGGTTAAATGATTTTGTGGTGAAGTAAATACTGTGGAAAAGCAAAAGTAATTTCTACATTAAATTTAGTCCAGTTAAATTTAGTCCAAAAAAAAGTAAATTCTATATTAGTACTCAATTTAAGCTCGTAGAAATTAAAGTTTGAACTTATAAGTATATTTTACTTGGAATTGTTTGCTCTGTTCACAAAGATTAATTGAGTAAATATCAAACTTATCATCCTGTTGTTCCCATCATGCACTGGGGCATGAAAAATGAATAAGGTTACATTTTTCACTGTTTTCAAGGTGAATTCATCCTGTTTTATGGTTGCTTTTGTTGTTAGATTTAGTAACTTGCCGTTTTGTGACATCTGGGGTTCATTCTCAGCTCCATTACTCACACATACTCAAAAAGATTGTTACTGTCATTGTCCGTTGTGTACCAAGTATTGAGGTCTCAGTCTTTAGTTGGGTGATAACTCTTTTAGGTGTTTGTAAGTGAACTATATGCTTCCTTAGCACGTTTTTTCAGTGCTACATTCTTTGAGTAAAGTTCACAATCCGTGACTGAGTGAAATGTACTTTAGTATTGCAGAGTAAATAATAAAGTAGTAAAATAATTAAGTAGAAAATACTCATCGAACTCCAAATGTCCATGTTAAATTTACTTATTTCCTTCACTAATTTTACATAACTTAGTTAAGGAGATTTTACTTAATTCCATGCTTATATTTGACCCTTTTTTTTTTTTTTTCAGGACTGTTACAAAATAAGCACTATAATAATTTTAAACCATTATTAAAATGGTATATATATATATATATATATATATATATATATATATATATGACCCTGGACCACAAAACCAGTCATAAGGATCAGTTTTACGAAATTGAGATTTATAATCTGAAAAGCTGAATAAATATGCTTTCCATTGATGTATGGTTTGTTAAGATAGAACGATATTTCATATAATATATGGAATCTGGGGGTGCAAAAAAATCTAAATACTGAGAAAATCACCTTTACAATTGTCCAAATTAAGTTCTTAAAACTGCATATTGCTAATCACAAATTAAATTTTTGGTACACATGTTGTGTTTACATGTTTTATGGGGACATTCCATAGGCATAATGGTTTTTATACTGTACAAACCCTATTTTCTATCGCCCTACACCTAAACCTAGCTCTCAAGGAGACTGTGCACACTTTTACTTTCTCAAAAAAACTCATTCTGCATGATTTATAAGCCTGTTTTACTGGTATTACTATCCTTGTGGGGACATTTGGTCCCCATAACGTGATAAATACCAGGTGAACACACACACACACACACACATATATTCACAATTCCCTCCAGGACTGCACATTTTGTATGTCACCCTCACAAAAAAAAAAAAAAAAAAAAGAAATAAAAGAAAAGAAAAAAAGAAAGTGATTAAAATCATTAAACTTAGGTGTGACCATAAAAATGTGCAGTGAGGATTCCAGGACCAGGGTTGAAAACCCCTGATACAGAGAATCTCATACTAATGATGTTCATCAAGCCTATTCCTCACACAGTCCTCATTCAAAAATGGAGTTTATGAATGCTAATATGGAATTAGTTGGAAATTAATGGATTTTATCTATAGACAGTGCTCTGTGTCTTTGCTGATACAGATGAACCTGATGGAGCGCCACCTACTGGATGAATATGTTATTTTACCAACATTACTCTTGCACTGATATGCAAGATATAAATTTGAAATTCTTTATATTTTATTGCTTTAGGCTTCTTTTCGTGGTATATTGTTCCTTTGCACTGTATTTTGCAGTGAATTCACAATATATGAATAATTAAATAATTTCCAGTGATACCCTACATTTCATTATTTAGTACATAAAATATAATATCTCCCTTCTGGTCACATTTACATTTTTGGATTTTACTTAGAGTTGCTTAGAATCGTTTATCCAGAAAATAACAGAGACAAAACAATTTTAATATTAAAAATTAATAAATAAACATACAATTTGGATACAACTGTTACACACAAAGACTGACTTTAACCAGAAAACATTCAAACCAAAACACTGTTACAAGAAGATGTAGAGTAAAAAAGAATATTCAGTGTGAAATTAAATACTAAGACGAAAAACTGACCACAGTCACCTTCACAGCTGCAAAAATAAATGTGTGAACTGAAGTTTATATTGCATTCGGTTCTAAGTGTTATCTTTATTTCTCATCATGACTGTTTTAGTACATTTGCATTCACACCAGTGATCCACAGATTCACATATATTTGGCCTGATCAAGTGCCTCAGTTTTTCTTCAGCTGTTAAATTCATTGTTTGGTTCTGTCTTAATTTCTATGCTCCCTACAAACCATAATAAACTCCACAGACCAACTTAACCACAGATATCAGCCGCATCCGTTACTGAATCACCAGCAAGAAATGAGTTTACAGCAATCTAAATTATTCACATCCACAAACATGTATTTTTTTGTGTAAATATAAAAGTAAATGATTGAGAGCAGATCAGAAAGAGTAAATGTTATTGTAGAGACACTTTTCCCATAATCACACTGCGGTTTTATGCACTTCTGCTAAAATAAATGCTCATAAGCAGGCCTTCATTAAACTGAAGCTGTCGGAAAGCTGTTACTTCTTTTTTATGCTTGTGAGAGAGATGGTTTTTTGCAGCACAGTGGGCTAGGGCCAGCCCACACCAAATCTTAACAGGCCCAGTGCGGGCTTGCCCAGGTAGGGCCCACAGCTTTGGGCTCACCGCAGGCTCTCTGTGAGCAGGCCACACTAGCAGACTGTACACATTAAGAGCAACTTTTGTATCCTTTGGGCCCATGCAGGTTTTGTGTGCGCAGCCCTGTAATACAAATACAACTGGCCATTCTTTAGCCACTCAATTGAACTGTAATGGCTCAGACCAAAAGAGACAATTTCAAACCCTGTTGTTTCCTACAGGCCAGTGATCCTCAAATCTGGCTTAACAGGGTCCACTTCCCTTAATCAAACACACCTAAACTGGCTAATCAGTGTCTTCAAGAAAGATCATTGGAAAATCACAGGTGAGTTTGATTAAAGTTAGAGCTAAACTCTGCAGGAAAGTGGAACTCACGCGCCAAATTTGAGGTGTAACAGACATGAGCCTGTTAATAAGACTTTTCTTTTTTTTTTTAAATTAAGACTTTTCTTTCTTATCACTAGGGGTGCTAGTGTGTTTTAGGTTTCCTTAAAGGGGTCCTATTATGCTCTTTTACAAAGTCTTGATTTTGTTTTGGGGGTGTAGAACATGCTCTCATGCTTGGTGGTTCGAAAAACGCATTATTTTTCACAGAATTTACATTATTACAATACCTTCCTCCCAGCCTGGCACAAATGGATTAGTTCCAGGTTTGATAAAGGCCCACCTTCCAAAAAATAAAATGTGTTTTGATTGGCTAGCTGTCCCAGTGCGTTGTGATTGGCGAACAGCTTAGATGGTGTTTTAGTACTGCCACGCCCCTTGCAAGTTTTGTGTACAACTGTTAGCGCATGCTACATTAAAGTGATTCTTACATTGTAAATATGGATATTTTTCTTACAAAAACTACAGGCGTTTATTGACACCCTGGAGCCATGTGAGGCACTTTTTATTATGTATGGATGCACTTTATTGGACTTGTTTTGGACTGATGAAGAGAAACACCCGTCTATGCCATTCTAAAGCTTGGGAGTGGCAGGATAATTTTTTTTAATATAACTCCGACTGCATTCATCTGAAAGAAAGAAGTCATATACACCTAGAATGCATGGAGGGTGAGTAAATAATGCGCTACAGTAGTGTTGGGTCTTATCATCAGCCTGCCAGATTGCTGATTCATGATAGTATCATGCTAATGTATTTAATTATTTACATACTCAGTTTCATTGCCCAAAACCAGCTCCAACATAAGGCTAAAACAGCCTAATATTCTACAGCCTACTAAACATTTTTGACAATACAGACATTAGTTATGTGGTGACTGCATTTATTTCAGATGTATAATAACAGTTTTTTTTTTTCTCAAAAGACTTAAGTTATAGAAGCTGAAAAGTATTTATAGTGAAACAGATTTATTGTTGTAGATTAAAGGTAGGGTGAGTGATTTCTGGTAGCCAGTGTTGATATTTAAAATCACCAAAACAAACACACCCCTACCCCAAAAGAGTCTCACCCCTATTTTGATAGCTCTGCCCCACACATACGTATGCAACCGAGGCAACGATTATGGCAGAATCTGTTTTGCCAGCCACCGATTGCAGACAAACAAGTGAACATGACACATGAGCATATTCAAGCAAAAGCCAGCATATATTAGTTCTGTGAAACAAACCAAAACCAGTGTGCGAGAACTGGGACTGGGAACCGCTGCCTTATTGTAAGCCTTCTTTTGTTCTGCAGACGTTTTTCTCTTCTGTTTTTTTTAATATATTTCTGTCATCGTTCGGCTAGGTTAATGTCCGTCCTGTGCACTGTGCAATGTACTGCTGATTGGCTACAAGTTTGTTTTGGTAATCGGCCCTACTCAGTTTTCTAAAGCGTTTTCGAAAAAACACATACCCCACCTTTACTGCAGGCCCTGTGCTGGCCTAGTAATGGCTTCCTGTGGGCTAAGTGAGGGCTGCCCATGCAGGGCCAGCGCTAAGGGACCAACATTTTGCCAATGAGCAATGTCTCAAAGGCCCTTCACTGGCAGCCTGCTGGGGGCCCTTAGGCTAGACCTAAGTGGGCCTGTAAAAGGCCAGTGCAGGCTTGTTTGCAGGAGTGGCTGTTCTATATGCAAGCATAAATGTCTTGAAATTGAGTCGCAACTGTGTTACAGCTGTGTGCAATTAAGATACTTAGCTCACCTGTATATATGTGTTCAACTTGAACCAACGCTGCGCAGATCGATCGTGTATGACATCAAAGTACAGCAAGAGCAAATCAAGAGTCATTACCTTGATGTCGTACATTGACTGGTCTGTGCAGCGCCACTTGAACACATCTAATGTTTTGTGGTCTGTGTCTTTGTTCGTGGTTCTGCCTTTTTGCCTTGGTGTGGATTACTGTTTTGGGACTCCTCTATAAAACTGCAACTGGATCTTCTTATTGTGACAGAGTGTTCTATGACAAGGAGTGGTCCAAGAACTGATCCCTGAGGGACATGGAAGTGGAATCTCTGTGATGCCCACTGATGAGAGGGTGAATAGGAGGATCTGATGATTCACAGTGTCAAAAGCAGCAGATAGATCCAGCAGAATGAGAACTGATGATTTGGAATCAGCTTTCACAATATGCAAGGCTTCAGTGACAGCCAGCAGAGCTGAATGTCCACTTCTGAAACCTGACTGTTTAAACACTTCACTTATAGATAGCTACAGACCTGTCTCTCTCCTTGTATTCACAGCAAAAACACTCTGTTTTCAACCAGGTATCATTATTTTTCTCACAAAATAACTAACTGCACATTAATATAGGTTTTTTTGAGCAGTGGGGTTAGTGTGAGTGCTGGTAAGAATGTAGGAGAGATTGTTTGGACAAGGTGTGAGGGGATCGGGTCTACAGGGCATGTTGTAGGATGGCTGGAGAAAAGAAGTTTTACTTCTGCCTCAGTGAGGGGACAGAAGGAGAAAACGTTATATGTGGTTTACAAAAAAACTGATTATTATCATATTATGATAAAGATTAATATAACAATAAAAATAATAATAAATATAGAAATAAGTGATGAAATGGGGACAGTAATATCACTAAATTATTTCATATTCTAATAATTAAAGAAAAAAGAAAACCATTTTTTTATATATATCTAAAGATGTAGAGATCATGTTCTCACTGAGTGGGAATCTAAATTGAGCCTGCAACTCATCTTACAATAATGAAACGGTATTAAAAAAAAAAATCATTATACAGTAATCACAGTGGGTTTATAAGGTATTCTTTGTAAAGCAGAAATATTTTATTGTAAAAACTGATATACATGCACAACAGAAATAAAAAACAAAAACTAAAATCTATACTGTATTAATTTTAAAAGAGCATTTAAATTTGATAAAATGAATTAATAATCAATTACATATATTCATGTATCCTATTTACTCAAAGGATATCTTAATATTACATCTGCAGTTGTAATATTTTTGCCAGTTTTCTAAATATCTGATTAACCAGTGATGCTGATGTTTTCTTTTTTTTGCTGAAGACTTCTGGATCTGGTGTCATAAACCAGCACAGCAACTGTAGCAACACCCACTAGAGCAGAGACAGCCACTCGGATCAAAGCTTCAGTAAAACTAGAACAGCAGATACATTCTTCTGAGAAGAAACAAGAAACATAAAACAAAACATTTTTGATTTGGCTACTTTTTTTAAAAAAAAAATATATATATATATAGTGCTGCTGTCATACCTGGACATGTGGGACAGAGCTGACTGATGTCCAGATGTCTGGTTTGATTACTGATTATATTGTTGATCACACAGCTGTAGGTGTTTTTATCCTGATATTCCACCTCCAGATGTAAAGAGACACTGCTGCTGAGATCAGACACACTGATGCTGGACAATGAACTGTTTCCTTTGTACCAGGAGAGACTCACATCACTCACATTCACCACTGAACACAGCAGTGAACAATCCTGGTACAGACTCAGAACAGAACATTCTCTGATGATGAGAGGAATAGGCAGATGAGCTGCAAAATATTGAAAAATAAATTTAATTTCAATATGTGAAACAACTGTAATTTTTGTATTGGAAAGTGGATTTTGTCACAAAATCCAAATCCAGGCCCTCACATAGTAAGCAAAGTAAAAAGCCTTTATTGTTAGACAGGGCTACATACTGCAAAAAACTAAAATAAACAAAAAAACATATTCAATATGTAGCACTGTCTTAGAATAAAAGCTTTTTACTTTGCTTATGTGAGTGCCTGGATGTGGATTTTTGTATTTTGCAACAGGATCCGCATTTCAATTTTGATGTTTTGTTCCCTCCCGGGAACACCCATATTTTGCCTGAGTTGAACGGAACCAGTGTTATAAAATGCTGATTATCATCACTAATCTGTCATTCTATAATCTGCAATCTCTAATTTTTCTCACTATTTATTACACTTTTCTATTCATTTTCTATGAATTTTGCTCAGATTAATGTCGAAAGACACACACACATAATTCCAACTGAAATGATTATTCCCTAGGGACTGTAATAATTTACAAATGTAGGCTATGTTATAAATGTTTTTTTTTTTTTTTTTTTGTAATAATAATATCTCATAATTATTCAGTTTCTATTCAACAGTGCAGTTTGTACTTATTTGTATGGTAGGGCACAAAATTGTGTTAAAACACAGTTAGGCATGTGGAAAACTCTACAAGAAAACTTAATTAGTTTGAGCTGTTAAACATACATGAATGTAGCCCATGTGCTCAAGCTGAGTAGCAATGACCAAGTGAAACGGCAGTCACAAAAGTTATTGAGAAGAACTTGTTTTATTACATTAGAAAATCCATGGCTACAACATGACGCGCCAATCCAAGTGGCACTGAGGAAGAGCTTTGTCTCGAAAACGTTTTGCACCTTTGCACATTTATTGCACTTTTTGCACATATTTCTATGACCTCTGATACAGCATTTAATTAACCCTTTGACTGGTGAGTTTAAAATATTCTATCTGACCCCCCAGAGTGAGTTTTTTTAGGCGACCGTTATTTTAGAACGTTCACTTTATTGTTTCCATGGTGACGCGTCATGGTCGTCACGTGACAACGCAGCCACTATAGCGCTGTATGACAGACATATCGCTATTACCGCTTAAAGGGTTAATAAAGATTTTTTGAAGAGGTATAAGCCTGGTATACAACCATGTGCAGATCTTAATTGTTTGCTTGCTCCATGTTTTTTTGGATCTAAGCACCGGACCAACTTGGATTTTAGATTCTGGACATTTGGTGCTGCTCCTTTTCTGTGACTTTACAACATGACACTAAAAGTTCCTGGAGACAGAGCATCATTAATTTTTGTAAATCACTCATCCATGTTTGGACATCATTGTGAAGATCTACTTCTAAGCACACTGAAAAATGTAACAAGTTTTTTTTTTTTCATATTTAGTGTTACCCAAATCTATAGTAATTGTTTCTCTGTGTTTAAGTGCCATGTTTATTTTTATATTGAGCGTCATATATATATATATATATATATTGTGAAGAGTCAGCTGCCTCACCAGGTTCCCGATGGGAGTGGGCGTGCGAGAGAGGAGGGGCGCTGAAACAGCCATGTCTGGAGGCGTGTGATGAGGCACACCTGATGTGAATGAAGACTGGAAGCAACGGAAGCTTGTTTGGTCTCACACAGCAGCCCCATACCAACAAAGTTACACAAGGTCCAGACCCACATGAAGACACTACCACACTTTCAGCTGTGACAAACAGAGATATCACAGGGCCTTCAGATGCTGAACAACAACTTTTTGCTGCTGAGCTCGCTGTCATTGATAGACATGTACGGAGCCCTGCTAGTTCAACATCCTCCATGCCTGGCCCTGATGTGAGACCCAGAAGCCGTGCACAGGGACCCAGCCGTTATAATGGCTCATACAACTTGGGCCCGCACATGCACACTCCTTCCACTGCTTCAACGTCCACCCATCACCTAACAGCCCTTCATGGTAGTGCCCCAGTTGAACCTAAAGCTAAACTTGACACTTATGATGGTAAAGATGACTGGGATTTCTTCATCATTCCTTTTGAGTGCAGATCTGTCATTTACCGATGAAGTGCAGTGGAGCGAGTGGACAAACTGCATGAATGTCTCAGGGGCGCTGCTGTCAAATATCTGTGCTCATTACCTGAACAGCTGGCTTTCCGATTTGGCCAGAATGAGCCTTCCACCACAGCACGGAGGAGACTTGGTGAACTGCGCCAGTCTAAAGAAACTGTTTCAGAGTTCGCTGAGGAGGTTCACAGGCTGGTCATTTTAGCTTATCCTGGAGTTGATATTGAGCTCAGAGAGCAAATTGCTGCTGATGCTTTTGTCAAAGGGCTGCGCAACAAAAAAGTGGCATACAAAGTTATAAACCGTGACCCTCTGTCACTGGATGAGGCACAGCGGCTAGTTTCATCCTACGAACACAACTCCAAAGCAACACTCGGGCGAGACTTCAATCAGAGAGGGAGGACACGTCGAGTATCCTGGGCTGATCTAAACATGGACTCAGACGAGGAGCCACAGGCCTTGCAGTCACGTAGAGTGCAGACACAGGGCTGCGTTACACAGCACCAGTTGCAAGCACTCATTGATAAAGTGGATAAGCTCCAACTAGCCATAGACAGTCTATTCTAATTCAGAATTGGCACAAAAGTGTTGGAATGGACAGTTTGCATTGCACCAATTCGTGATGCCCTGCTCCTGGGTTTAGATTTCCTAAAAGCTGCTGATTTCACCATTCATGCCTCTGGCAAAGTTTTCATGGGCTCAGAACTCATCCCAGCGTATATATCCATTGTACATGTAAGCAGAGCTGAGAGTCGAGGGCCCAGTTTAATGATCTTGCCGACTGTTGATGGCATACCAGTTAATGCATTTATAGACACGGGTGCTGAGGCCACAATCATGTCCGAAGAGACGTACAACAAATTACCTGTTAAATCACCTGCAGAACTGAAAAATGTATGTCTCCGAAATGCAGAAACTGGAAGGGAGATGTCAGCAACAGGTGGAGTCAAAGTGGAATTCAGAATTGGCACAAAAGTGTTGGAATGGACAGTTTGCATTGCACCAATTCATGATGCCCTGCTCCTGGGTTTAGATTTCTTAAAAGCTGCTGATTTCACCATTCATGCCTCTGGCAAAGTTTTCATGGGCTCAGAACTCATCCCAGCGTATATATCTGAAGGCAAGGGGCCAGACTACGCCATCTCGAGGGTGATGTTAGAGAGTGATTTTCATTCCAAAGTGTGAATGTCTAGTTTGGGGTCTGGTAGATGACTCAAAACCAAAACTCCCTGCTGTTCTAAAGCCTGTTAGCCTGACTGATGGAGTGTCTTCAGGCAGTATCATGATTCACATGGAACAGAGGATCCCAGTCAGGCTATGCAACATCACAGCTGAATAGGCATCCCCTATCGTCCTCGTAAGAAAGAAGGATGGCGGGGTCTGCTGGTGTGTAGATTATCGCCATCTTAATGATCTTACCATTAAGGACGCGTATCCCCTACCAAAAATAGATGAATGCCTGGATGTGCTGGGTGGTGTGAAGACATTCTCAACACTTGACCTTCAGTCAGGATACTGGCAGAATGAAATGAATAAAAAAGACAGATCCAAGATGGCTTTTGTGACAAGGTATAGATTATATGAGTGCACCATATAGTTTGGGTTATGTAACGCACCCAGCACATTCCAGAGGGCCATGGAGCTAGTGTTACGAGGGTTGCAGTGGGACACTTTGCTGATATACCTGGATGACATAATAATTTTTGGTGAAGATGTGGAACAGTGCATGGAGCAACTTGCGGAGGTTTTTCAAAGGCTGCAGAATTATGGACTCAAGCTAAAGCCCTCAAAATGCCAGTTGCTAAGGGATGAAGTTCTGTTTCTTGGTCACATCGTGAGCTGCGAAGGAATTAAGACCAATCCAGCCCTCATCAGTGACGTAAGGGACTGGAAGACCCCAACCAGCATCCAGGAACTCCAGTCTTTCCTGGGACTTCACAATTATTACAGAAGGTTTGAAGCCAAGTTTGCTGATATAACTGCACCCATGACAATGCTACTCAAAAAGGGGACTCCTTTCTCCTGGGAAGAGGAGCAGCAGAAGGCTTTTGAACATCTGAAAAGGAGTCTCACGACTGCACCCATCTTGGTGTTCCCAATTACATCTGGAAAGTTTGTACTGGACACTGATGCATCCAACCAAAGCATTGAAGCAGTGCTCTCACAGTTACAGTAGGGAGAAGAGAAAGTTATCTCATTCGCCAGCTGTCTCCTCACAGCAGCACACCAGCGGTACTGTGTCACCCGTAAAGAGCTCCTAGCTGTTGTTAGATTTACCAGACAGTTCTGCCACTATTTGTTGGGGTCTAACTTCATACTGAGAACAGATCACAGCAGCCTGACGTGGCTATACAGGTTTAAGAGACCAGAAGGCCAACTTGCTGGGTGGCTTGAAGAACTCAGCCAGTATGTGCGCCTCCGCAGTCGCTACCACTGGTACAATATGGGAAATGATGTACGCCTTTTTGTCAAGAAGTGCCCACAGTGTAGTTCCTGTAAGATCACCGGTCAAATAGGAAGAGCCAAGCTCCAGAACTACCAGGCCGGAGCACCTATGGACCGACTCCACCTTGATGTCCTAGGACCTTTACCGGAATCCAAGTCAGGCAACCGTTACATCCTCGTTATAATAGTTTACCCGCTGGGTAGAGCCATTCCCTATCCCAGAGCAAGGAGCTGAGACGACTGCGAAGAGGTTAGTGTTTGACTTCATTTCCCGCTTTGGAGTTCCCCTTGAAATCAACACTGACCAAGGATGGAACTTTGAGAGCTCACTGTTCAATGAAGTTTGTCGCCTGTTACAAGTCACCAAGACCCGGACCACACCATACCATCCAGCTTTAAATGGGCAAGTGGAAATATTCAACAGAACGTTATTGCAGATGATACAGTGTTACGTGGATCAAAGTCAACGGAATTGGGATGAACACCTTCCCCTACTTACTGCGGCATACAGGAGCACTGTGCATTCAGCAATAGGTTTTACACCAAATCAGCTGGTGCTGGGGCGAGAAGTTTTCCAGCCACATGACATTTGGCTAAGGACAGCTGAAGTTACCAGGGAAGCTAAAGATACACCTGAGTTTGTTCATGAACTGCAAGCTAACCTGCAGCTTGCTCATCAAGTAGCACACCAGAACTTACACTATGCTCAGATGTGCCAGAAGAAGGTAAATGACTTACGAGCCACAGAGAAGTCCTACAACGTTGGTGATCTCGTTTTAGTGAGGGTCAGTAGTAGGAAAAAGGGGTACAGTCCAAAACTTCAGGCTCCATGGCAGGGGCCATTCGTCATCACAGAATGCTTTGGAGCAGTTCTCTGTCGAGTCAAAAACCAGCGAAGTGAGAAAGTACTGCATCATGATCGTTTGCAGCGGCTGCGATGGAAATACACCTGCGCTGAGGAAGGCTCCTTAGTTCCAAAAACTGTGCATGAAGCTGAAGTCACTGAGGCGGAATCGCCAAACCCTTCACCCTCTGACAGCTCTCTGTCAGAAGAGCCTCAAGCCCTTCTCGCAATGGATTCTAACAGTTATCCAGATCGTTGCGGAAAAGAGGGGACGAAGACAAAAAGGGGGCAACTTGTTCCCAAGTCGTTATATGGACTAAAAAGAAGAAGAAGAAAAGTTAAACGTTAACTAATCTCCTTTAGTGGTGCAGAAGGGACTCTGCCGACCTAAAAAAAAGGGGGGTGGTGTTGTAGTGTTAATTAAATATAAGTTAAAATGCAGTTATTTTGTATGTATTAATAATGGGTTCTGTGTTGGCCAATCAGACGCTGTTACGTCATAATGGGGGATTAGTTCACTGTTTTGTTTGTGTTTAGTCAGATTGCTCGCAGGCTCTGGTGCAGATAGTTATAGTCAAATCCATCTGCACTGGGCAAGAGCAATAACCCCGCCACTGTAAATTATACTGCACTAAGTAAAGTTCCTGAACGGAATCCCGTTGTTGTGCCCTTTCCTTCATGCCTCCACATCCGCAGAAAACTAAACTACAAGCGAAAGCACAACAATATTAAATGTTTTATTTAAAATGTAATTATACAGAAAAACTTGTGTGGTGGCTAGGTATATAGTTTGTACTGTAAAAAAATCATTACTCCTATGGAATGACACCATAAAACATTAAAACTTAATGTGTGTGTGTGGTTCATGTACCCCTTGTTGCGTGGTAATACAGTACATCAAATGTTTTAAGCACAATTTGTCTCCTTGATCATAACAGCTTTTTAAATGATAAATTATACTAAGTGATGTTTTTGCAAATATAATAAAAAAATAAAAAAATAAATAAAAATGCAAATACAAATGAAAGTTTACTGTGCTGGGTAGGATTAGGTGTTGATACAGTTTTGAAATCACTATGTCTATGGAAAGCCTCCATAAAACATGATATCATGGTTGGCGTCCACAATATCCCTTATGGTTTGACTTGTTAAAATAAAAAGGTTCTTTTACTTATTTTGACATTAGTGTTTATAAACGTACATGACAAACATGACTTTGGCCTACATGATTTTATATTTCATCTGATATTTCTCACTAGAGATTTACTGATAAATCAGTATTTTGAACAATGGCCTCTGTGCTAGCCAGCCTTTGTGAGGAAGCATCACAGCATGCACGCCCCAAAGGTGTTGTGGATGGGGATGGGGACTCTTGCCGACATGGTCGTGTTGGAAGAAGCATATGCATTGCCCACACACAGATAACCTGTTGTGCATTTTAAATGGAGCAAAACATTAGGGTCTGCATCCGGTGCAAAACTATTACCCATATCTGACATTTCTAATCACCCCCACCCTTGTCATGTTGAGTGACACACCGACACACCTATGTTTTTTTTTTTATGTGAGACACACACAGCCCCATCTTCCATTCATGTAACTTGAAATAGTTACAGGCACATATATCTTATTCCATGTCTTGTCCTAGATTTAATTAGGTGTAATAGTTTTTTTCAGAACCATATCTGTTGACACATATGACATAGATGGTAACATGTCGTACAAGCTACATGATGACATAGAAAACCATGTAGCATAAGAGTGGAAGTTCTGAAGTCTTTGGCGCCTGAATAGCTGTGAAGTCTGTTTTCTGTAGTCCATTTCCCACGTAGATTCACTCAGATGACTCTTTGTCCTCATGAAGTTTGTTCATGGATTTCTGAGGTGATTCTTTACACCAGGGTGCCGCTTATGAAGATGACATGGCATGTACACATACCTGCAACACAAGAAAACAAAGAAACAGCGGACCAGCAGTATTCATGCATAGACATCTTTAGACTTCTATTGATCGTATAGTGGTTTTAAGTCTAGTGATCGTATAGTGGTTTTGTTGACCTAGTCTTAAGTCAGTTGACACCTGTGGACCAGTGAGGTGGGGACAAACTGATGAGGGGAAAAACCTATGAGGAAATCTTCACCACAGGGTTGGCCCCCGAGGCCTGTTGCACTTTGGTTCTTCCCTGGGCTCCTCACTGGCCTGTGTGTCCTAGTCTGTCCCTGTATTTAGTGTGCAAACTTAACTGTGCAATCATTCCATCCTCTAATGAAACATCAGTCATAGCAAACATCATAACCCATAGAGGATAGGTGAGTGACTGGAGTGTGCTGTATTATTGTTTTTGGCTGTGAGTGTACTTAACCAGAGTCCCCCAGTGGGAGGAAGTCAACTTCCTTTTGTTCAATTTACAAAGAATCTTTTCATCTTTGTTGTAGATTACTGGGTTAATTAAGAACTCACAGCCTTAACAGTTAGCACCTCAGCAAGCTGCCCCATGAGTTTGGTGTAGTGGGGAGGGTCTGCTTCAGAGTTGCAAGCAGACT
>JAHKKF010529290.1:6886-22324 GCA_019740295.1 Labeo calbasu | reverse complement strand
AAGAAGTGTAAAGAGTTGTCTGTGGATTTGAGAGAAAAAATTGTGGAAAAACATGGACAATCTTAAGTCCATCTCCAGAGATCTTAATGTTCCTGTGTCCACTGCGCAATATCATCAAGAGGTTTACAGCCCATGACACTGTAGCTAACCTCCCTGGATGTTGACAGTCAATTGTTCAAATGGTGGTTAAAGAACACCGATTAACTTCCAAACAAATTCAAGCTGATTTGCAGATACAGGGTACAACAGTGTCAGCTCGCACTATCCATCGCCATCTGAATGAAAAGGGACGCTATGGTAGGAGACCCAGTAGGACACCACTGCTGACACAAAGGCATAAAAAGCAAGACTGGAGTTTGCCAAAACTTGTGTGACAAAACAACAACTCTTCTGGGTGAACGTATTGTGGACAGATGAGACAAAAGTAGAGCTTTTTGGTAAAGGACATCATGGCATTGTTTACAGAAAAAGAAATGAGGCCTTTAAAGAAAAGAACACAGTCCCTACAGTCAAACATGGTGGAGGTTCAAAGATGTTTTGGGGTTGCTTTGCTGCTTCTGGCACTGGATGCCTTGACTGTGTGAACGGTGTCATGAAATCTGATGATTGCCAAAGAATTTTGGGGCACAAAGTGGCCAGTGTCAGAAAGCTGCATCTCCACCAGAGGTCATGGGTCTTCCAGCAGGACAATGACCCAAAACACACTTAATAAAAAAGCACTCAGAAATGGTTACGAACAAAGTGCTGGAGAGTTGTGAAATGGCCAGCAATGAGTCCAGATCTGAATCCCATAGAACACCCGTGGAAAGATCTCAAAACAGCAGTTGGGAGAAAACATCCTTCAAATCTGAATGACCTGGAGCAGTTTGCAAAAGAAGAGTGGTCCAAAATTATTTTTTTGTTGTTGTTTCAATGCAAAAAAATAAATAAAAAATAAATAAAATAAACCTGTAAGTACCAAAACATTTGCAACTGTAAAAATTTTCTGAGAGAAGGGTTGCACTTTCAAGAATTGCAAGGGTGCCGATATTTTTGGCCATGACTGCATATGCAATGCTGCCTAATAATTAAAGTTTGTCTGTCCTCATTTACAGCTGAAAATATGTTAAATGCTGTCTAGTTAGGCAGCTCATAGATTTTAAAACAGATCCAATAACTAAAAAGTTCAGAAAGGTCACAAAATATGTCATATTCAAGAACACGCACAGCTCTCCACTGTCAAAAACCAGCTTTTATATAACTTATACAATTAATCAAAAGAGAACAGAGGACAGGAAGGAGATCAGCTGTTACATAACTACAGGATTCACAACACTCATCTTCTTATAGTAAACTCAACACTGATGCTGTATTTCAGCGGCGTATCAGGAACATGGGTTTGACAGATACTTGACGCTTTATGTAACGACGAGAAACAGCTTGTGTGAGAACCAGGTCCAACACAAAGCAACAAACAGTAAATCCCTAATGCTAATCTGAGAGTTTTTGGTCTGACTAACGATAAGCCATTTTGTCGGTCGCTTGTGTGCGCGCATTTGTGTCGTGTTGCGCTGCAAAATTTAATTTGTCCAAAACTCATTTCACATGATGTGGAATATTTTAATAATGGAAAAAAAATAGCTTAATGTCTTATTTAATTTAGAAAATAAAAGCAAAACTTTATTTTGCTAAAACTGTATTTTGAGGAAAACATGCAAGTGCCTGCGAGTTTGAACTTTCAAAATGCAGTTTAAATGCAGCTTCAAAGGGCTCTAAACAATCCCAGCTAATGAATAAGGGACTTAACGTGCAAAATGATTGGTGTATGAAGTACAATTTATGTACTTTTTAACCCCAAATGCTCGTCTTGTCTAGCTCTGCAATGCACGTGCGTACTCTGTGCACTCCGGTTCAATACAGTTAGGGTATGTCGAAAAACTCCCATCTCATTTTCTCCTCCAACTTCAAAATCGTCCTACATCGCTGTAGAAGTAACGACCCAGTGTTTACAAAGTGAACATGCAAAGAAGGTATACTAAAAAAAGGTAAAACAACGATGTAGGGCGATTCTGAAGTACATTTTGGAAGTTCAAACTCGCAGGCACCATTGAAGTCCACTATATGGAGAAAATTTCTGAAATGTTTTCCTAAAAAAACATAATTTCTTTACGACTGAAGAAAGAAAGATGTGAACATCGTGGATGACAAGGGGGTGAGTACATTACATTATCCGTAAATTTTTGTTCTGGAAGTGAACTAATTCTTTAAGCAGCAAAAGATCCATTGGCTGAGATTTCTCCTCTCCACAAGAAGAAAAGCTCCTTTATTCCCAAATACTGAGGAAACTACCATTGCTTTACTATGGACAGACAGAAACCGTTGAGGAAAAAATAAACTCAATAAGAGAAAGAAACGTACCCTTGATGGATCCTTCAAAGTGCCTGTGTGGAAAGACAAACAAGGGTTAGATGTACAGAAACTCATCACACTCAAACACAGCATGTGAATTTTTTGCCTGTTACATAAAATGCACATCAGCAAACTCCAAAGCGACACACAGCTGACATAACAAAGTTACACGGAGAGCATTTTTCAACCTGTATCTGATGCAGTCAACCCAAATAAACAGATAAATAAATAAAAATGAGAAAGAAAACATAATGCCATTAATCATCTGAATGACAACTGATCTGACCAGTCATTCAAAGACCTCATGAATTGGTTTTACGTCACACACGCTTGAACAGCAGACTGAGAAGCCATTATTGATTCTGCAAAACTAAGAGACTTAATTTTAATACCTTGTATTGTATATCTTCTAAACTTTACTTTGTTAACTTTTAGTACACTTGCATAAAATCTCAAAGCTAACACACGAGTTTGTAACATAGCAACGGACAAAAAGCCACACATATAATAAGTTCACAGAGTCTCCAAAGAATTGATTAAGAGAAAATGATATGCTTTTGAGCTTTTATCACATGTATTCGATGGCATTCAGCAATCAACACAGCAAACACTCATATTTTATAACTCATTAATACTTTAAATTTGATGTTTGGACTTACATAGAGAAAACTCACAGAATTACATATATTTTAAACTACATAAACATTAATGCAATGAATTACTACAAATCTAATCAACTTCAGCCTGGAAGATACAGCATGATATCCTATTTCTGTGAATTACTGAAAAGACTACCCTTACGAAAAAGAAGTTTATTCAAGTGTGCTCTTAGTATACTTCTTTTAAACTAAAAATAGTAAAGTACACACTCAGTTTACCTTTCATGCACTTCTTAGAAATGTGCTTTATATACTTCTCAGAAATATACTTAAAATGACATTTAAGTATACTTGACTTATACTTAGAAAAAGTCTAAATATATTTGAGCTCCAAGAATCCATGTTTTCAGTGTTATACGGTAGGGGGCACTATTACACATCTACTGTACAAAATGTCCAAAAGCAAGCGAAGAAGAAACTGAAACAACAGATGCTTCCACATGTAATCTAACACGATCATCAGACATAAAACAGCATCAAACTGGAATAAAATGTCAACCCATGAAGAGGTAATAATGACTTTTAAAGCTTTGGGGTGTTGATCAACTCCATCTACGTTTTGATTATCACTCTGAATCCAATGCATAGTCTTTTTTTCAGCTTTTTGTTCAAAATGTTATTTATTTATTTTTTTATTATTATTTATGCAACTTACCCACATTCAAGTGTTTATAAAAAAGAATGCATGTTTTTGTTTACAAGCAAACACCCTGTTCTTTCTTTTGATGTTTTGTATGTTCATATATTCATATAACAACATATATACAAATTAATACCTAAATAGGGACATAGTAGTATACTTAAGGTATGATGTACAGTGCACTTAAAGAAAACGTACAAGTATACTTGCAGTATAAAACTAATAAACTAGTATACTTCAAAGGGTACTAAAAATGCTAAAGTATTTCATTAGTAAACTATCAGTATATCTATAAGTTCACTTTTAGTATAGTTGCAGTCCAAACTAAAAACATAAATGTAAACTAGTTGTGTATTCAAAAGTTTAAATACTTAAAGTACACTTAAAAGTATATTTTATATACTAGAAAGTGGGCCAACTTAGTTCCAATGAGTGTTGAAATAGTACACTTACAAGTATACTACTAGTACACTTAAAAATATACTTGAACTTTACTTAAGTATATTTCATAAAATAAACTTGAAGTATACTTCATTTTGGGTAGAATAACACTTTGGATGCTGATCCAAAGTGATGCTGTTGTCTCCACTAGACTGCTTCACTAACTTAACCCTTAAGACTTGGTTCTGGCTACGCAAGTTAACCAGTCCAGCTAAGCAAGCTGGTCTAACTAGTTTTGCAATGTTTTAAACTCTTTTAGCAATACTACCCAATCACACACACGGTTTATTCCAGCACACACACACCTCCAATGGTTGTTTTGAAGGGCTTTATGATAACGTTACACAAAGTCAGTCTGTATACAATACCTGCATCTCCATTCTCTGACACTGTTGACTCTGACACTACAGCTGATGTGTGGATGAGAGGAAAACAAGACAGTTTAGACAGACACATGACACCCACTGTGATGGACACACACACTCTCACACACACAGAGTTTAGATGAATTTCATTCAGAAACTCATCACTCATAACATGCTGTAAAACACATCTGAGAAATCCGACACCAAAAATATCCTCTAAAAGATGTAAAGCATCAAAACAAAGAACTGATGCATACTACGCAAAGGCTAATGAACTATGTAAATCTCAAACACAGACCACCACT
Source organism: Labeo calbasu (assembly GCA_019740295.1). Taxonomy (NCBI): domain Eukaryota; kingdom Metazoa; phylum Chordata; class Actinopteri; order Cypriniformes; family Cyprinidae; genus Labeo; species Labeo calbasu. The sequence goes on along the minus strand of JAHKKF010529290.1, from coordinate 17,526 downwards.
GATTCCTTATTTTCCACACTACATACTACAAGCAATGCTACAATTTATAACATCTACAGTGCATTCATAATGACTCACTATTGCCTCAATTCCACTTTCTTTTAAACTATTTTATAAGTATCATTTGAAAAGCACAATTAAAGATCTTATAACACAACAAAAAGACCATTATCGGTTCAGTAGCTGTAAATGTACTAATTAATATAGTTTATTATATTGTTCTCTTTTTCATCTTTACATCATTTATAAGTAATAATAATGCCTGAAATTAAAACTGTACAGTTTTGTTTCATATAGTATCAAAATGACAGACTAAAGACATCAGTGAGAACTGATGTGTTAATTAACACATCATGTAAATGACTAGGAATGTGACCTTCTACCTCAAGTTGCCATAGTGACACCAAAGAGAAATTAGCAGTTCAATTCAAAATCTTTACTTGAACCTTCATTTAGATGAGACAAACTGAACTATGAAAAACAGAAACATTGTGCTGATGATTCTAATAATAATCACCCGTTTCATAAATGAATGACGAGAGACAGGCTACTTCGGTACACCATGTTAAATTAGCTGCACATTGTGTGTTATGAAAATAAAATCTTTTTTAATGCTAAAGTATTACACTATTCATGATAATATTGTGAACTGCTGGAAAACAACTATATGATGTTCAAACATCACAAAAAGCAACACTACCCTTTAAAAAATGCTGGGTTGTTTCAACCCAACTTTGGGTCAAATATGGACTAACCCAAATGTTGGGTTAAATATTTCAAATCAAATTTTTAACCCAAAAGTTGGGTTTGTCCATATTTGACCCTAAGTTGGGTTAAAACAACCCAGTATTTTTTTAAAGTGTACACTGTAAAAAACTATTTGTTGAGTCAACTAAAAAAAGTTTAGTCACCTCGGAATGTTAAGCTGTTCTACGTGACAACTTAGATATTTGAGTTGATTCAACTTAAAAGTTTAAGGCAGCTGCGTAACAAGCCCAGCTTCTAAGTTTAACGAACCAAATTTTTAGTTTAGTCAGCTCAAATGTTTGTTGTCATTTAGTTCAACTTAACATTTCAAGTTGAGTAAACGTATTTGAGTTGACTGAACTTAAAATTTAAATGCAGCAGGGTAACAAATTATTTTAAGTTGACTCAACAAATTGTTTTTTTTTTTTTTTTTTTTTACAGTGTACATTTAAGTGTACTTCAGTAGTCAAACTGTATAGAGTCATAATTACAGGAGGTTCATTCATAAGAAATAACACAGCAGCAACAAGAGCAAAAGCAGAAAGCAACAAAGCATAAGAAGAGCTGAAATCTAGATCCTTCAGAAGCACACTAGGATTGATCTAGTCTACTAAGGGCCGATGAGGAGCACAGGTTGTGCCATACCAGGAGCTTTCTTCTGCTGGTCCTCCCATGTCACCTCTGAAGTTACAACACAAGGAGAAACAATCAATGCTCCTGCTTAACAAAGCTGTTAATTAGATGTGCATAGTTCAGGCCTGCAGAGTGAACATACTGTATAAGGCACATTTAAGCATGTTCAATTTAAAATTATACACAAATTACCCTCATAGAGTGTTATATATATATATATTTTTTTTCCACTTGTAGTAAATATTTAAAAAAGAACAGAAAAAGACACAAATAAAATATTAATTTATTATTTTAGTAATTTATTAGTAGTAATTTATTTTTTATTATTTATTTTATTATTTGTGAAAAAATGCTTTAGTTTTTAGTTTTCTATGAAAGTGAAGTTTACTTTTTAAGCCTGTTTTTAGGAGTGCTATTGAGCCATCTACAGGTGAATGAAGGAATTTACATGTGTGTACAGTGGCTTCAAAAACATAATAATAACTAACTATACTTAACTAAATTCATAAATAATCCCACAAAACTTCAACAATAGCTCAGCTTGTGTAAAACCTAAATATATAAAGCATATAAAGAACATCACCTAAATATTTTCAGTAACAAAATAGCTTTCTTAATGACATCACCAGCATAATCATAGCATAAATACACCATATGTCGCATGACAGCCGTCATATACAACATCTACTTGCACTAAATCTCTCCAGCACAAACACACAGTAAAACACCACAGAGAGATTCACACGCTCACACACACTTGCCTTTCCTCCCATTGACAGGTGGGGGAGCTACAGGCTTTTCCTGGGATTCTTGTGTGGGAAATGGCACACACATAAACAGAGGGTGAGTTGAATAATCAGTGTTTTCCACAAACACACAGACACACTATAAGCATGCTAAAACACACACACACACACACGCTCATGAGATGTTACCAACACTAGTAAAACAAGGAAAAAAAGAAATGAAAAATAAATATTGCTGTAAGATAAACAAATTGTCTAAAGTTACAGGCACTCAAGACTATGTTTAGAACAGCATACTACACTTACTACTGTATTTGTGCAGTATGCACTTTTTATGCACTTTGAAGTGTGCATGTTTTGTGTGTCTCTGTCTGCTGCACATACTCAAGCATGCATGACGCTATTTGATTTGGTTACATTCAACTGATTACCACAGTTTTTGATAATAAATTTGAATTAATCATAAAACATAGAATCCATTTTAAATAAATTACAACACAATTTATAGAAAAAAAAGGCATTTAATTATTATTGTTACATTTTAAAGTTTTATAAATGTTTATGAAAGTTGCAGTAGAGTAGCCCTGAGTGTATAATGTGCAGTATGCAGTGCACTAGCATTTATAAGGCCCTCAGTGTATTTTGTACAGTATGCAGTATGCAGTGCACTAATATTTATAAGGCCCTCAGTGTGTACTGAGCAGTATTTATAGGGCCTTAAGTGTATAGCGTGTAGTTTGTAGTAAGCTGTACACTAGTATTTGTAAGGCCCTCTAGTATTTAATAGTATTTTTAAGGTGTAAAATGTGTAGTGTGCAGTAAGCAGTACACTATGCCCTAAGTGTATACTGAGTAGTATGCAGTAAGTAGTACACTAGTATTTAAATGTCCCTAAGTGTATACTCTATAGTATGCAGTAAGCATTTCACTAGTGTTTATAGGTCCTGAAATGTATAATATGTAGTATGTAGTAAGCAGTACACTAGTATTTAAAATGCCCTAAGTTTATACCGTGTAGTATTCAGTAAGCAGTACACTACTATTTATGGGGCCCTAAGTTTATACTGAGTAGTATGCAGTGAGTAGTACACTAGTATTTAAATGGCCCTAAGTGTATATTCTGTAGTATACAGTAAGCAGTACACTAGTATTTATAGGGCCCTAAGTGTATATTCTATAGTATGCAGTAAGCAGTACACTAGTATTTATAATACCCTAAGTGTATACTGAGTAGTATGCAGTAAGCAGTACACATTATTAATTATAACGCCCTAAGTGTATAATCTATTGTATGCAGTAAGCAGTACACTAGTTTTTTAAATGGCCCTAAGTGTATACTCTATAGTATGCAGTAGGCAGTACACTATTAAATATAATGTCCTAAGTGTATACTGAGTATTATGCAGTAAGTAGTACACTAGTATTCCATTCCAAACATAGGCAGTGTCCTTGTGTTCAGCTTATTTGCATTGACACACCTGGCACAGAAGCCTGCTGGACGAGCGATGAAGATGATGATGGAGCAGCAGCAGCAGCAGGAGGAGGAGCTGGGGAGGGAGCAGGGGAGGGAGCAGGGGGAGGAGCTGGAGGAGGAGGGACACTGGCTGGAGGCGGAGGAGCATGCGCTGGAGAGGAAGGGGCGTGTGTGAGTGGGGGAGTGGCAACTGAAGAAGGCGGATGGGCGTGTACAGGAGGGGGTATGGGGGCAGTGCCCGGAACAGGAGGCTCCATCCCCACTTGAGCTTTGATGATGACAGTGAAGGCAACGTGATTAACAGAGACAGAGTTGTGGACAAAAAAGACAAAAAGAAACATAAGAAAATGAACAAGAGGATCACATGGGTGAACATTTATGAAAAGTAGTGATGCACGGAAATTAAAAAAGCCTTAAATATTTAAAGGCTACTTTAACAGATATCGTTAACAGAAACTTTGACATGAGAAAGAGCAGCGTGCATTGTAAATAATCCTGTTTATTTTTATTGTGATATAATTGAATATTTTAACATAACTTTTCCAGAATACTTTATTATGGTTTATTTAATAATAAAACCAAATTTATTCTTTGGATATTTTGCAATTGTCTAAGACTGATAATGTACACTACCGTTCAAAAGATTTTAAAAATATTTTTAAACAAGTTTCTTATTCCCACACTAGTTATTTTCACTCAGAAGTTGCTTGTAAGTTTTACAAACAATTACAAAAAAACAGCAAATTTGGCTTTGACTAGAAATGTTAATTTCAGTGCATCACTAAAAATATGAATAATGACACAGCAACAAGACAATTCGTGCCACTGTATTGTATTTTAGTGCAATTTACTGAAACAACATTCTACTGTCACTACACAGCCACGGCTCAACTAAACTTCTACATAAATAATTATAACTACATTATTTTTTCTAAATAACATTTCTTCTAAAGCATTTTTTTCTCTTATTTGTTTAGACGTATTATGGAACAAGTGGCTATGCTTGCTATGTAACAACAGCATTACCAGCCATTGCTTGTGTGGCTTGTAGAGGTGGAGGGGGCGGGGCTGGGGGTTGTGAAGCCCCTCCCACCGCTTCAACATTCACACAGAATGACAGTAAAAAAGAAAGACAGAAGTATGCCATGTGAAAAGAAAAGCTCAAATAATTTTAGTCCACTTGGTCACTAAACATACTAACTACAGTATGCTACAGTAACCTCAAATGCAAACATAATTTTGAGATCCACTGAAGTGTACTATACATAGTCTAAAATACCTAAATGCTAAAATATCAAGATCATATTTGCATTTGACTGATATTAAGTAAAATGTGTCCTAAAAATAATTTACCAGCCACAGTCTGTGGAAGCTGGTTAAAAACAGGGGGCGGAGCAGGAGGTTGAGGTACCACCCCTGTTCCTGCTTCATTGGTTGATGAGTTGAGCCAGTCAAAAGAGAAAACAAACCAAAATGTCAAAGAACCAACCAATAAACTACAACTATCACTGTGACAAAGAGGATGACTACTAGGAGTGGACTGCCGTTTCTACAACACAATATAAATATATATTCATCTCTCAACGCTGCTCATACGCCTATTATGACCCCTTCTAAGGCTGCTGAGCCTCTGCTATAAATTCTTGGTCATTCAACAACTTAAACACTATCAGAAGATTACTAACAATAAGGTCTGACATAAATTGCTTTCACCTTTTACCTCAACAAATTTCAGTACAGGCATGTAGATTTGTATGGGAGCCTGTTTACGCTACAGAATAGAAATCAATATATTTCACCTCACAATTCTGACATTATTTCTTACAATTTACATCTCATAATATAATTCGTAATTCAGACTTTTATATCAGAATTGCTAGTTTATCTCTTGCAATTGGGACTTTTCTCCCGGAAATGAAAGGTTGTAACACAATTCTGACTTTATTTCTTGAAATTCCAAGTTTGTATTTTGCAGTATTTTGCAGTTAAAATTCTGACTTCTTCCCCTCAAACTACTTTTTTTTTAAAACTGCTACTACTTTTTTTTAAGTTTATAATACAAAATTCTGAGTAAATTTCTCACAATTCCATTTTTCTCTCACTTTTTTCATAATTTGAAGTTTATGTTTTGCAAATTAGACTTTCTCACCCAGGACTGTAACACAATTCTGACTTTATTTCTTGAAATTCCAAATTTGTATTTTGCAATTTTTTTTTTTTTTTGCAGTATTTTGCTGTTAAAATTCTGACATTTTTCTTCAAACTACTAAATTAATTTCTTTTTTTCAGAATTGCAAGTTTATAAAATTATAAATTAATTTCTCACAATTCTGGTTTTCTCTCACTTTTTTTTCACAATTTGAAGTTTATGTTTTGCAAATTAGACTTTCTCACCCAGGACTGAGAGTCTGTAACACAATTCTGACTTTATTTCTCACAATTCTAAGTTTGTATTCTAGTTCGCAACTGACTTTTTCGTTCTCAGAACTGCAAAATCATATCTTCAAATTTGGACTTTCTCCCTCATAATTTAAAGTTTTTAACAATTCTGACTTAATATCATAATTCTGACAAAATTAAGTCGAGCCAGTTTTACTAAACGGGAAAATTAGTGTGAGAGCACAATTCCAAAACGGCGCTGATGGTAGGGGAAATTTCTTTACTAACAGTGCACAAATTTAAGAACACAGACGCAAGATCTCATTTACATATCAACCGACACAATATACTAAGCACAGTGCAAATTAGCGTAGTCGCAAATAAATAATAAAGAAATAAGAAGCCACAGTACGTTGAAAAGAACCAGAAAAATTTAAGGTTTGCTAGAAGTTTTGATAGACCTGGTATTACGTGACTCCTAGTTGAGAGTTCCAAGTTAGGGATGTCACAATTCTCAATATAATATCGAACCGTTCGGTACGACATCCACGGTTCAATACGCACTTGTGAATTGCGGTTTTTCGGTTTTGCATTTAAATAACTTCCTTGTTTTATTTGTGTGCCCGCGATTTCACATGCTGAAATGAGGAAACGCTTCCCCGCTTACATTTGAAAAAGCAACACACGCAGAGCATCTTCCATTCTAATGACATGCAATAATAAGCCTTTCTAAACCTGTTGTCCAACAAGTCTTATAAAAACAAAAGTTATAAAAAACATTATAACTTGTTTTTAAATCACAACATCAGTCAAGTGTTTGAAATAACTTCCTCATGTGATCTGATGTGGATTCTCATCACAGAATGAGGCAGACAATATATTCTATACTCATATTCTATGTTTGTCGATTAGCAATGGCTTATGAAAATACACGAGATGGATTGAAGAACACAGATAAACCAGATATTATTGCAGACAACTGTTTACTGTCCTTACATTTCATCATTCAAAACGTTTAATGTTATATCTTGTTTTTATTCAGTTACAGCAATAGCGATGACTTTATCCATATTAGAGAAACTGGAACAGATCATCAGTGATACTTTTTTGACGCATATGTGGATTTTCTGCACGAGGGCGCCCTCTGGCATCCAGTATGAATGAAACCCAGTCTATTTTGCGTAAGAATCGAAAACATAATACCTCTCTCAAAAGAAAAATAAAGCAGATATATACTAAACCACACGTTTTCCAGTGTACAGAGATTTACGGGAATATTTTGTTAATTTGTTGCAAAAAAAAAAACAAAAAAAAAACACTAAAGTGGCAGGATATCAGAATCGAACTGAAAACCGTGGTTAAAAACCAAAGTATGTATTGAACCGTGGACTAACTGTATTGTTGCATCCCTATTCCAAGTCGTCTTTTATTTCCTGAAAAAATAACATGGCTTGGCAAACGATATATAATGTGTTCTTCTGGCATTCTAAATAAATTAAAACGTGGAAAAAACCTAGCACCTAGAAAAACCTCCTAACAACAACAACCGCAGCCATTTCAAGCTCAAAATAGTTTAAGACATGGCACAAATGCCAGTAATCTGAGGAGTTCAAACGTTAGTAAAACACGTTGTGTGATTCATTTGAATACTCTCCTCCCATAAATTCTGAAAGGGAAACTTAAAATACACTCTTAAAAATAAAGATGCTTCATGATGCCATAGAAGAACCTTTTTTGTCTAAATGGTTCCATAAAGAACCTTTAACATCTGAAGAACCTTTCTGTGTCACAAAAGGTTCTTTGTGGCATAAGAAGGTTCTTAAGTTTAGGTCAGGTCAGGCGCAAAAATAACTGGGTCCATGCCTTTTCAGTGCTAATTATTCACTGCACGTCTTTAGTAAAACCTGATAGTACTATTTTAACGCCAAAAGATTATTTGCGCTGGCGCAAGCTGTTAGAAAACTGGCCCTTGGTCTTTTTTTAACTTTTTGTAAGAAAATTTTCCAAAAAAAAAAAACCCAGTAATAACTGTGAAATATAAAAACCACAATTGCAACAAATAAAGGCAGAATTGTGAGATAAAGTTGCAGTCACCTACTTTATTTTGTGGCGCATACAGGCTTCCACACTTTTGATATCCACTGTAGTGGATTTGGAGATTAATCCAGACATGGACAAAGTACATACAGTAGACTACACAGCTGTAATGGTACACGTACAGCACTACTGATTGAACTAACATGGCTGAAGCACAAACTAATACAGTATATCTGTTCACGCGACTGAACAAACGGTAGAAGCTAGACCAATGACAGGTAAAGCTCACAGACCAGAGCTAACAGGTTGAGTCAAACAGAGGAGATGATAAAGCTGTAATAAAAAGACTGAGACGAGGCTAAACACACAGAAGCTAGTGCTTACAGACCTTCATAAGGCTCAGAAATGTCCTCGCCATCTTCTGGGAAAAAGGGTGAGAAACAAAACAATCCACGCTGTGTTATATAAAGGAGAATAATCTTACTCTTATTCTGTACCTGGATTTTGAGGCCAAGAAAGTTTATGCATAAGCGATTTTTGTGATAACTATTATGCAATAGTAGTTATTTACTTATCTTATTTGTTTAATTTCTGTCAGTTATCCAATGGAAAGTTGTTCTGGTGACCGTAAAACTGACTAATTACACACGTTTTCCACCCAAACCCTGCAATTTGGAAGAAGCCAGGTTGATCTACTCACTTCTGTCCATAGAGCCCTTCGGTGGGACTTGCGGTAGCTGCCGACCTCTTCGACTCGAAACTGGCGTGCTGGTGGGACTTGTTTGGACCGATCCGCTACGGATATTTGCCCTGTGGGACAGATGGTGTGTCAGGAACGAATGTAAAACATTACATCTAAAGAAGAGTTGGTGGTCGAACCTGGCCAAACACGCTGGTGAGAGGATACTAATACGAACAAACCTACTTACTACGGTTACATTAGCAGTAGCATCATTTAATAACGAGGCAATAGTGTCAGAAAACACATTTCACTTCAATGCTATAAAAAGGGACACATACTCTGGACTATTAAACAAAACAAGTCAATATTTGGCACAGTTCTTTTTTTCTGGGGTTAGTAAAAAACTCAAAGGAAGTAAAAACATTTGGTAAAATATTTCCTGTAGATCAGGTACATCAACATGAGCTGTACAGCAACCCACATAAGATTGTAGGTGAATCTCATGAAACCTGACAAGTCATATTTCACTCCAATATCAAAAGAGATAAATAAGATTTTTTTTTTCATATCATTAATAAATGATCATATTTTAGGCTTTATACAGTATATATACAGGTATAAATTGTAAGTTTTACTAGTGTTTGTTGCATTGCTTTTCATTTACGCTGATTTGCATGAAAAAAAACCTTTTTAAATACATATCACTGAATTACAGTAATGCTAATAAAACACTAGTAAAACTTATATATATAAATTACTAGTGTTTGTTGCATTGCTTTTCATGTATGCTGATATTTTTTGCACATAATATAGAAATAGAAATAAAAAATTATATGGTAATAGTACAGAAAAAAAGTATCTAAAAACAGAAATGAGTCTGAATCAAAAGTTAAAACAAATTTTACAACAGGGCTAAAGGCGCTCTGGGGTAAAAGGCACCTTTCTAGTATTATTTTCCTCTAAACCATTAAATGGCACAAAAACATTCGTTTTTCAAGGTGCACGTGCAAATTTGTCTGATCCTTGACGCGATTGCGGGCAGCAGCATAAAGTTGATTCTGTGTTTGCTTAATTTAATATTTGATGTTTTTTGAAACGTAGATTTAAGTAGCAAATGAGAATCGCTAAAATGGATGCAAGTATTTTGAGACAAATGTCTTCTTTAATGATTTTCAAATAATTAAAGCAACAGTTTTTAAATGACAAAAGAATTTGTAGAAGTATGGTATTTGGGGTAAAAAGCGCCCCTGCTGTTGGGGCTAAAAGGCACAACAATTAACATGATAATTAATAGAAGGCTGATTTTTCCATTTGTTGACATGACATTGTTAGATTCAGATATATTATGTTGGATGTCCATCTTAGAGATAATCACCATGTTTAATGAAACCATCATATTTAAAAACATGATATTAATGATATCATATAATAAAATATCATTTGTTGTTTCTACTGTACAGCTATATTACATTATTATGGGATCTCCTTCAATAGAATCTTTGCTTTTTAAAATGATTTTGTTTCTGTATTTTTAAAAAAAAATATTTTTTTATATTAACAAATTATATTTAATGGCAATATATTTATTCAAACAAAAATTAATTAGTTTATTTTTCAAAATAGGCAGAAAATAGTACAAACTTTGCTCAAGTGAATGTTCTGAATAAGTATTAACTTAGACATTGTTACATAAACATTATTTTAGCTATTTTTATCAATACTGTGTGCCTTTTACCCCATGCTAGCGAGCCTTTTCCCCTGTGTGTGGGGTAAACCTCATATATTTATATAATTTTAAATCAAAATAAACAACTTGTATAATTTATTGACACACAAAATCTGCTGCTCCATAAATGTTCAATACAAACATATAGATTTTTTATGCATTTTTTCTTAAAGGAGAAGTCCACTTCCAGAACAAAGATTTACAGGTAATACTCAC